>JANPWX010019719.1:997235-1025803 GCA_024734555.1 Trochalopteron elliotii | reverse complement strand
TCCCTCCCTCCCTCCCTCCCTCCTTCCCTCCTTCCCTCCCTCCCTTCCCACGTTTAAACTGTCTGTTTAAAATTTCATCCTCAGTATCTTGTATTTGACAATGAAACATAAAGCTGAAGGGCCAGATTTATCTCTGGAGCACACCAATATAAATGAACGCTCTTTGAAGTCAGTGATGTTGGTACCAAGAGGAGATGATGGAATCAAGCAAAAGGCATTTTGCTCCTTCAGGAGTTTGCTTCCTTTTGAATAGCATGGGGAGGGTGTAAGCTTGATGAATGTTGTTCCCCTGTTAATAACTGAGATAGATTCTAATGACTGGAAACATAACAGTTAAAAACTGAGGAAGAACAAAATGATTTTTGTTTCTCCATGCTTTATGTGGACCTGTTCTGTATCTTACGTGCACCTTTTCAAAAAATTTTCAGGAAAAACATATTTCTGTATTTACAATAAAATGTGAATGAGTAACAGTTCTTTCGATATACTAACACGTAATTTTCATTTATTAGTACCATGAAAATTATGGGCTTGGATTCAATGTTTACTTGAAAAGTTTCCAAATTTTGTAATATCCTTTCCTGAACTTAAAAATTGGTTATTGAGGAAATGAGAGGTCTAAAGAAGTCACAGCACTAGAGAGATTTTTCAGATGATCTAGTAACTGTACTTTTGTGTAACATGCAAGGCTATCCTTTCCTAAACAAATGTGGCATACTGTTCACATCAAACCCACCATCTTTCCCTTTTTTCCCCAAGTGCATGCTGTCTCTTAGTAATATGGTTGCCTTAGGTTATTGCAGAGTATTGGGTATGCATGATAGGACATGATCACCGATGATGAGGTTTGACACAGTGGGATTGTGCTGGTTTTGGCTAGCATAGGTTTGTGGGTTTTTTTCATAGGAAGTAGTAAGTGTCTGTGTTTTGGGTTTGTGGTGAAAATAATGTTGATAGCTCAGGGATGCTGTAGTTATGACTGAGCAGTGTTTGCACAGTCAAGACCTTTTCTGCCTCTTGCACCATCCCATCCGTGAGGAGGCTAGGGGTGTACAAGAACTTGGGAGGGGCACAGCTGACAACAATTGACCAAAGACATACTGCATAGGATATGGCATCATGCTCAGCATATAAAAAGAGGAAAAGAAGAAGGAAGGACATTCATACAAATGGTGTTTGCCTTTTCAAGTGCCTTGTTTTAACCCCAGCCATCAATTAATCCCTTGCAGCCACTTGCTTACTCCCTGACCATTAGGATAGTGAGAGAATCAGGATAGAAGTTGGAAAACTCAAAGTTTTCAATAAAGACAGTCTAATAGGGAAAGCAAAAGCCACACACAAGCTGAGTAAAACAAGGAATTAATTCACTGCTTGCCATGGCAGTCACCTCCATCAACCCACAAGTTCTCTTGCTTTTACTTTTCTGAATCTCTCCTCTGTGACACCACGTCAAGTGAAGGGGCATCTGTGTAGGCTTTGGTTGCTGGCTGGGGTTAGACCTGTCTATGGGACCTGTCTACAAATTCAAACAAATTACCTGCGTTATAACAAGGGGGTATAATTTTTTAAAAGCTCTGCAGAAAAAGTGTTACCTTGAATGTTAAAATGATTTTCATAATGATGCACACTGATATTCCTAGCTGTGTTCTTTGGGGGAAAAAAAGGCTATAACTTCTAGCCAAACTTTAAAGCTGATTTAATGAATATAAAATTCTATGTTAGTTACTTCCTTAAGTGTATTGGCAACAGAATTAGGAGTCTTTTTTTTTTTTAGTAATAAACCATTCAGGAATCTCCTACTTCCTCCCATCAAAGGCTTCTCTCTTAAGATTTTATGTCAGCATTCTCCATGCCCCAGTGGACATGTCATGGATGTATCATTATGGAATTCAGAATAATACCTATCCACCTTCTTTACACAAAAAATGTTGGTCATGTCTTTGAAGTTGCATAGATCCTCTGGCACCTGAAAAAGTACTGTGGGGAAGCAGACCATATTCTTCCTCTGTTGTCCTACTCTTTCTCAAAGTGTTTCCTAACAACTTTGATCAGAGACATGATTCCAAACTAGATGGAATTTTGATCTGATTCAGACTGACTCATTCTGATTATCCTCACTGTTAAGAAAAACTAGTTTTGTACACTTTTATGTTTGACTGTCATGTTTGCATGACATTGCAGTTGTTATATACCCATTTACTCCTTTCATGTTAATGCTCAGTAATAAAATGACAGCTTACAGCACAAAGAACAAGCTTCCTCCCAATGCTTATTTGTGGTTATTCAGATTCTCTTACGGTTCTCTTCCAAGGGTTTTCACACTGTTCTGCCAGTTGAGAACTGGGCTTGAAAAGGTAGTGTTGAAACAGCAGTCTCACTGATGCATTGTGCAGAGGCAAGCAAGCAGTCATGCCTCAGCCTGTTGCTGCCTGGTACAGGAGCAATTTTAATCTACTTTGTGTAGAGTCACAGAATTTTTAATGATGAAGTATCTATCCGTGGAGACACAAGATTACTCTCAGACTTACATCTCCTGGGTGATTTCTCACAATCTGTCTTCACTCTGTTCTTATGTTATTGTGCCAATCATTCTGCAGGTATGGATCTGACACGTGCTCTAAAGATCATATGGATTGCTAGATGCTGATGTGATACTATGCCCCAAGCAACAAATATAAGAGTAAGCTATGGCAGCTGGGAACCTTGGGCATATTTGTTCTCTCTATGTCCTACCAGCTGTAAGTGGCATGTTGACTTCTCACCTGTTCTGGGGCACATAGCTAAAACCTGAAGCAGCCTTAAATGTGTTGACACAATCAAAGCTGTTACCTTAACGCAGTGAAGCTCAACTTCACTGCACTTGTATTACCTGTGTTTAAACTAACCCAGACTATGTGTTCTGAGTACTTTTGGTAGTAAATTGCATTTTACTTTTTCTTTTTTTTTTAACTTTAATATAATGAAACTACATTTTGAAATTAATTTCTTGTTTTTAAATGGAAAATTAAAAGAAAAGATAAAGGAAAGGATCTTGAGCATATGTTGAAACACAGACACTCATTTCTTCCCAGGCTCCACACTCTTTGAAGACTGATTTCTTATTTACTTCTTAACTGAACATGCTTGAACTTTTTTCCCCAAACTTTGTATCCAAAATCCGTGTCTCATCTGGTCTTTATCTCACAGCTGTGATAAAGCAAAAGAGACCATGTTAATGATTTTAATTGAGGTTGATATTTTCTCTCTGAATCATTTAGAGATAAAGATTGCATAGCGTATGCTCTTTTGATCTATTCAGAGAAGCAGTGAGCTCTGTAGTTTGATGTCAAGATAATTAAAATAAGTGCCAGCAAAGCTTTGAGAGCTATTAGAAACCTAAAGATTGAAAAATGGGTTGGAGGAGGGTCTAAAGTGAAGCACACATGGCTGAAGTGTTCAGGAAAATCTGTTTCTGAATGATTCTGACTACTTCAGACCTCACCTGGAGTGCTGTGTACAGTTCTGTGCTCACCAGAAGAGACACAAGAGAAGCATGGATGTTCTGGAGAGAGAGCAGCACGGGGCCACAGAGAATATTAAGGAGCTGCAGAATTTCTGAAGTGATGAAAGGCTGAGAGAGCTGGGATTATCAAGCCTGGAGAAGAAAAAGCTCTGCCAGGATCTTATCAGTGTCCATAAATACTCAAAGGAGGGATGCAAAGAGGGCAGAGTTGAGTTTCTTTTTGTCATGTCCAGTGGCAGGACAACAGGCAAGGGGCACTGAAAAACTGAAAAAGATGTGGTTCTTTCTGAATATTAAAAAACCCTTTTTCCACTGTAAGGCTGATTCAACCCTGGCTTAGATTGCCCAGAAACACTGCAGTCTGCCTCCCTGGAGATATTCAAAACACTTTTGCACAAAGTGTTGGGCAAGCTTTATTAGGTAGCCATGTTTGAATCAGATGATGTCCGGGAGTCCACTTTCACCTCAACCTTTGTTTGGCTTAATTTGATCCCTTTTGAAGACAATTTGCCATTTCTACAATCAAGAGCTACAAGAATTTCACATTTTTTAAAAAAAGTATTTTAAACCTAATTTTAATTTAAGCTTCTCATTTCCCATATATTAAAAGACATATCAACTGCTGCTTCAGTTCATGATCTTGGTGAAACCATACATCATTCTTCTTTTGCTTTCTTTGGGAGTTCTTTGGAGTTACTATTCTCTAACTTAGCTGCAATTTATCTGCTTTCAATTTTTAAAAAAACACCTTATAGCTTTTGAATATCTATTTTTGCACAATGTTCGGTCACTGATCCCTTGTCAACCAAGTGTCAGTGTCACTGAGTAAACATTTTATTACTTTAGAGCAGCATACATCAGGTTTATTTTATATTCACTAAAATTTTATATGACAAAAAATTGTTTTTGCTAATTCTGCAGAGTAAATCTGATTAGTGTCACTGCTGGTGTACGCATATGCAACATATATAGTATAGAAATTAATCTTACTTATAGCTAAATGAAGAAGGAAAATGTACTTTATACTAACCAGAAAGTCAGATTTGTCGCAAAAAGATCAGGAAAACAGCAAAGAGATATTTCTGAGCTGATCTAGGTCATCCGCTTGACTGAAGATAGAAAGTTATACTAGTAAGCTTAGAAAGGACCCTAACAAATGCATGAATTGTAGGAAGAAGAAAAAAAAATCACCTTGGGAAACAGGGTTAATCATAAATAATACACCAAAGCTATTTGAACAATCTTTGGCTGGCATAAAAAGAGACTCAAAGGAGCTGGAATTATAAATTGGTTAATGCTGAGCATTAGTGGGAGCATAGCTGGAACCTACATGTTCAATTCTAGGAGCCATATTTTAGGAAAGAAATTATGAAGCATGAAAGGTCTGAGGCTGAAAGATCAACGTGAATCAGAGTTTCAGAGATCTTAATTATAAAAATCACTCAGGTGTGGCCTTTGATATACAGACTCAAATAAAAAGAAATTGGAAACCATCTTCTAGACATATTTTATGGAGGACCTCGAAGATAACAACTGCTGCCAGACAGAGGTTTAAGCTAGTTAGTTACTGCTGAGAGCAAGCTGTACACTGAAAAACAGTTGCTTCCTCACCATTCTCTTTTTTCTCTTACCTTGGGAGGGGGTTAAAATATTTTTTAGGATCAACAAATTGATTTCTTGGTGAAAAGGATGTTATTTAAAGGATGAAATTGAGTATTTTTTCTAACATGCTAAGTTGACAAATTCTCTTGTCTTTCAAATGCATAAGTAAACTTGAAAAAATGTTGAATGGAAAAGGAAAAGTAGTGTCAGAGCAGATAATTTTCTTTAAGTACCACCTTCATTCATCACTATGCTTACCTGTTCACAAATACCAGTGCCTGAAAACAGTAAGCAGGCATTATGCCTTTTCCTAGATATTAATCTCAGCATTTGTGTCTGCCTTCAAGGATTTTGCTGTGCTCAAAATGACTTGACAAAAGAGGGCAGTAAATGGGCTCTCCTAGTGCAAAAGTTCTTCTGTGAAAAGAATTTGCAGCACAGTAATGCATCATGAACAGAAGCATGAAATAGTATTCTTCCCTCATGAAACAGAATAAAAAGTTTTACCC
Source organism: Trochalopteron elliotii (assembly GCA_024734555.1). Lineage (NCBI taxonomy): Eukaryota > Metazoa > Chordata > Aves > Passeriformes > Leiothrichidae > Trochalopteron > Trochalopteron elliotii. The sequence goes on along the minus strand of JANPWX010019719.1, from coordinate 1,020,190 downwards.
TTATAGGTACGATATAGTGGTAGGGCCCATTCCTACCACTGTAGCGGCATTAACATGTGGGCAAAGACAATACCAAAATTCCCTTTGTTTCATAAAAATTTAAGTCTGGCTAAATGAAGTAAATGAGTTTGCTTGTATGAGCCGTTGGCTAATTAAAAAAAATATTTGCAAATAAAATTTTTATCCTAAGATAGTATGAATTTCTGTATTCCTTGTGAATTTTGAAAAAAAAAAAAAACCAAAAAAATCCCTAAGGAAAAATGAAATGAAGAAGAGACTTTCTCTTCCCCAATACTGTTTTTCTTCCTAATGTGAAGCACCTTAGGAGTCAAAACTGAATATTCATATATCACCAGAAACCATATGGCAAGCTTTCTTTTCAGGATCCTGAAGCCCGAAACTTCCTTTAACATGCTTATGCCAACTATGACAGTGTGTTCTCAAAAAGTAAATGATTCACTCAGGTCAAAAGTTCATCTTCTCACTCAGGAAAGGGGTGTCCGTCAGGTGAAGCAAACGGAGATGATGAACTTCTACTGTTTTTTTTTTTCTTAGTTCATTTCCTTAAAATTGTTTCTACTGTGGATTATGGTGTAAGTGAAGAATGAGTGAAGATGAACATTCCATATATAGCTATATTGAACTGGATTATAAAAGAATAGGTGAGTGTAGTTTAATTTTTTCATTGATAAATGTGGAGAAATAAATATCCTGGTAGTGTAACGGTCTCCTGTAGAGAGAAGACAATTATTTCAGTGTTGTGTCTGTGGATGAAGGATGCTGTTTGCATCACAGCTGCTCAGTGTGATTGAGCTTAAAAGGAAGAAAGAATTTTTGTGTGACTATTTCTTCTAAACAGCGTGCTTATTTCTGTTATGACCTACCTCATCCACCTCAAAGTCAAGACATCTACCAAGATAACCTAATTCTGCCCTCTTGCCCTCTTCTAATGAACATTGCTTGGGAAGCATTTAGTCATGATTTGTCAATGAAATGACTAAGAAAAGGGCGCTTTTTGGGATCTTTAGCTTAAAATCTGACACTGAGAAAATTGTGGAAACTCTATGAATGACAGGTATGACCAAAACAAAACCAAAACACAAGTACCAGTAATATTCCTTTGACCTTGTTCATATTGGAAGGCTGTATAGGTTTTTATTAATTTCAGCCACAAACATTGTAACTTACAAACAGAGAAAGTGAAGGAAAATTCAGGTATTGCTGAATCTTAAAGAAGTTCCTTAAATACCTCTATTAGAGGGGTTACCTGACATTTTCAGCAAAGACCTGATCCAAATAGGCATGTGCAAAACCATAGACTGAGAAGGGAGACAAAATCTAGTCTGTGTAGCAGAGACCTTTCCAACTGATTTCCAGGCTTGTTACTTATAGTAGAGGCATCATTGCAGAGGAAGACAATAATAGAATGGGGCAGAAGAAGGAAGAGTCTTTGGGTTTAGTCCTAGGTTCTGGCACACACTTCAGGTGTGGCTTTGGACCAATAAATTTCTCTGTCTCTCCTTCAGCTTCCCATCTGTAAAATGCAACAATAAAAGAAAAAAATAATCCACTTCCATGGACTGCAGAACTTTGGCAAGTCCTTTATATCCTAAATTAGTGTATCCCATCATGACTCCATTTTTTACTATGCTAAGATACTCTGTTAGAACATACAAAGAAAACATGTAATAAAGAAAAACATAAAAGCCACTTCTTTAGACATCTTGGTGATGTTTTAAAATGCAGCCATTTTGAGGCAGTTTTCATGTTTAAGAACTCTCTAATCATCTGAGCCTGCTTCCATGCATAGACATAATAATTTATGCAAGAAACTGAATAGCAGAGTGTTGAAAAATAGGCAAGAAAGGCTGTATAATAAGCTGTATGTGGGCAGCATCAATTATAAACTGAATATATGTGCCTAGCACTATCCATTTTAAATACAGAGATATACTATTAACTAGTTATTGATTGTGACCCATAATTTCAACGCCTAAATTCTAATAATATATTAAAAAGAAATAAATTAAAATTGGGTAGAGACAAAATATTCTCCACTTTTTTTGTTTGTTTGTTTGTTTGTTTTTTTTTTTTTTTTTTTTTTTTGTAGAAAAGCAATTTAAGTATTTTTGATTATGTTGGAAAAAAAATAATATAATAAAGTAATGTGTTGGGTTTTTTCTACACTACAGCATGATTTAATGAATTGAATGAACTTATATTTGAGCCCATCTGAGTATATCTGAGGAAAGTGGATTTTCTTCCTGCCTAGTAAACAGTATGAAAGAAAATTGCACCAATACATAAGGTAAACAAGCCTTTTTTCTGAGGCCAGCATCCACCTTCCCATCATCTGTCTCTGACCCTATTGCATTCATGCTTTTCTTCCTTGTAAAAGGGGGCCCTTAAAATTGAACAAGAGAGTGTTGAGTGTTTAACTATGTCTTCACAGTTGAGATGATAGCACCTGTGCATTATGGGAGAAATGGACTTCTGCGATTTTCTGCCTCTTAAGTGTAAGGACTCCAAATAATGCTCACTTCCTTTCTCTTGCCATAGAAAAGTAGTATCTTTAGTCAGTTGTCTATCACTTACCCCCATCCATCTCCACAACTGCAGAATAGTTTTGACTTTGAACACAGTGATGTTCATTCATTCAGAATCAGGAAACTAGTATCTCTAATTTATCTTTAGACTCTTAACAAGAAAAACCTCACTCTGCTCCCATCCACAACAACTTGACTCCATGTTTATTTTGATTTTTGATTTATTTTGTTGTAAAAGTTCTTGGGTTCTCAGTGTAGGTACAGATGGTATGTAGAGAGGGTTAGGTTCACCAGGGAAATTTTTGCATTTTGTAAAAGATGGGGACTAAGCTTGGTGTGAAATTTTTCTTATTCACGGATGGCTGACATTACATTACACTGGTCAGTCAGACTTGTTCCACATTAGCAGGAAAAATGGACCTCACCTCCTATTTCCTGGAGTTACAGAATCCACTTTGTCTCAATCCCTTGTTACTTTGAAGCCTTGGAAAAAAGATTTCCTTTGTGTTAACCCTGAATAATTGTCACATTATTCAGGTTTTAAAGAACATACTGTGGAGAAAACAGCCCATGATTCATTCTTCTTCCACAACAATGTTAGATTTGTAGCAAATGAACAATTTATGATGCCATTTTGTACTTAATTTTCCCCCTTATGATATTACCCCATGTTATGTACAAAAGCTTGTACGAATAATTCCTTTTATGTTGAAAATCCATGTAATTTCCTTCAGATTGCTTTTCTGTCTCTGTGTGTCTTTTAATGTCAATGTTCTCTTAGGTGAAACAAAATGTCATTTGACATGTTTTCCTGGGGTTGAGAAGAGTCCTAAATGATCTATCCATGTATAATGTCATAAAAAAGTAGTAGGATTTATCATCTTAGCATTCTTTACATTATAGTCCTTCCCTTTATTTTCTCCTCCTCCATGTACATTATTATAACTCTTCCTCTTGAGCTTATCAGTATATTGTCAGATCCTTTTTGTCACTCTTTTTTGCTTCAAGCATTAATTTTCATGGTTATGCCATGCTAAATTTTCTGCTTCTTTTATTTATTTACCTCCACCCCTCCTCCTTTCTCTCTTCAGCAGAAAGACATGGCTACTTTTTCTCTGCTCTAAAATTTGCTTTCCTTGTTGACAGACTTGTCTTTGCTTAAATGTGAACATTTCTTTTGGTTGAACACTTTCATGGTATCTTTTTGCCTCACTTGTGCGTATGGGCTGTAATACCAAATGTGATATTTTAATTTAGGCTACATCTTGGATTTCAGTTCTGCAGTACAAGTGGCAACATTTTTTCTCAAGTATTTCTGTCCTCCCTCCACTTCAGTTTGGATTTTACCAGCTTTGTTTCATCTTGTCAGCATGTGGGTGTGGGAACTAAGAACTTACTGGGCCAGTGCTTGTTTAACAAATGTGCTGATTTCAGCTGGGTTAGAATTAATTTTCTTCACAGTGGCTGGAATTGGGCTGTGTTTTGGATTTGTACTGGACACGGGGTTGATAATACAGTGATATTTTTGTTATTGCTGAGCAGGACTTGCACAGAGCCAAGGCTTTTGATGCTTTTGGTACTGCCACTGTGAGGAGGGGGCTGGGGGTGATTGGGAGGTTGGGAGGTCACACAGCCAGTTGGGTGAACCCAAATGACCAGAGGGATATTCCAGACCATGTGACACCCTGCTCAGTATATAAAGTGGGGGGAAGAAGGAGGAAGGGTGGTAAGTTTGGAATGATGGTATTTGTATTCCTAAGTCATCATCATGCATGATAAGGCTCTGCTTTCCTGGAGCTGGGAGAACACTTGCCTGTCCATGGGAAGCAGTGAATGAATTCCTTGTTTTACTTTGCTTGTGTGGCTTTTCCTTTCCCTATTAAACTCTCTTTATCTCAAGTCACAATTTTTTTGCCTTTTACTTCTCTAATTCTCTCCCTGTTCTCACTGGTGGGGGCGTGAATGAGAGGCTGCATGGGGCATGGCTGGTGCCTGGGGTTAAACCCTGACAAAGTATTATAGCTATGTGTTTCACGTGGTAAGGAGGAGTGCTGTGCCTCTTGTTGTTTGGCATAAATAAGGATTGGTTTTAAAACCTAATCCTAAAACCAAAACTGTGGTGTAGCCCTTGTTGGGTGCACAAGTACGGGCACTGGTAGTTCGCCAGGTCTTAAGCTGCGGTTCATGAGCAGTGCTAAGGTTGAATTGGTGGAGCTGGAATTAACTGGAAAATATAGTCCCATGAATTTGCCTCAACAAGTAAGATTTGTACTGTGAGCACTTGGAAAACTGCACAAGTTTCAAAAGAAACATATGGAAATCTTTGATTTCTTCTTTGCACTGAGTACTTGTCCGTGTTTATTTTGAGCATCCACATTCCATTTCTCTTCATAGAGAGAAAGAGGACAAAAGGGAGCTGATAACTGCGTTGTTAGTTTCCACTGGAATAGGCCTATATAAAAGTTGTAGGACCAGATGCATCTAGAGGAAAAGGGTGATTCTATAAGTCACTTCTGCTTTAGATGTGCAAAACTGGAAAAATTATGTCAGGGTTCTGAAAGGCTGAAATTGACTCATTTATTGCCAAAGCACTTCAGAGACTGATCTGGGAACTGATATTTTTTTCTTTTAGCCAGCATTGAACTCAAACCTTGGCACAGATTGTGGAATGGAGGAGTAGTCTGCTGTGGCGCACTGGCCCAAAAAATCATCCTTTCCTACCATAAATCATTAAAGATCTCTTGGGAGTATTCAATGTAGGGACGGCAGGGTCACCATCTTGGACACATGTCACTTTGACTTACTCTGTTCTGTTTGTCAGTTATCTCTTTAATTTTATATGAATATGGGTTTACTGTGTGCTGTTAAACACTTGTCAAGATCCAGCCAATAGCTGACAGCAAAGCAACCATTAAAGTCAATCCATTGTCAAATATCCAGGTTTTAAGAGTAAATGTCTTGTTGTAGGTTTTGAATCTTTCAGTAAAGATCAGATTTTCCAAGCAATGTTGTTTATTGTTAGTAGTTAGCATACAGGGTGAGCTCCATAAAATAAGCTGTTCTAAACAAACAGAAGAGAAATGGTGTCAGTGCCAAGAATTATGCAATTTCAGGTGTTCTTAAAGCTTTCTGAAACACTGGCCATTTGGCAGGATTATGCGCAGGATAGTACTAGTTCTCAGAAAAATAAAAGTTACAATGGTACTAAAGCAGATTCTCAGTAGGTCTGTCTTGCACTTTCAAAAATGTGTGTGGTTCTGACAGCATCACTGTATAGAAAGCTCTGCTTGTGTAGGAGGGTGTAGGCATTATCATTTTCCTTGTGCTAGTTGCACCTCAGACATCTCTGATGAAGAAGTTGTATAGTTATATTAGAGAAGTTACTTGTTTGGCCGCTAACAAGACCTGCTCAGAGCAGGATGAATCGGTCCAATTACAGTACAAAGTTAATGCAGAGATTCATCTTGTGAACCCACCCTGCCTTGTACTTGATAAGCCCTGACAGGGCAGGCAGAGGTTCACTGAGTCATCTTGGTTTCGTGGTGTATTCCTAAATGTATACTTTAACTGTATGGACAATGGCATCAAAGCAGTCAGTGACATCCAAGGCAATGGATGTCAAAATCTGTCTCTGAGCCTTATGTACCTGTTTGTCTTATGCTTAGTACTCAGGAGGGCAACTTGTTTGACCTGTCAGAAATACACAAGTTGTTTGGTTTTTTATATATTAACACACATTTCAATTTAAACACATTTATATGCAAGTTATCAAAATTCTCTTTGGTTGGAATAATTTTCATGTTAGGTCATTTAATGTAAAAACCAGCCACTGAAGACATACTTCTTAGCATGAAAGAGCTAACAAGAGTACTTTCTGTTATGGCATGACATTTCATTGCTTCATATTACTTTTTATTATTTGTGCCAATACATGTGCTAGATGTCATATTGAACTCTAGGAACTTGGTCTAAACTTAATGCATAGAATTTCATGGTAAGCACTTTGAAAATACATGTCTCTCTCTATAGTTACCAATCTGAAAACATAAAATACCCCTCTCAAAATCACCCAAAACATTTTAAATATACCCACATTTTTCACAAATATTTGGGTTGTACATGCCCAAGATAGGCAACAAGACACAGTGACCACTAAACACATAAATCCATAAATCACTATGACTTCTATAGCTTGTTTAATTCTCTCTCTGAACACACAGAAACAATGTTCACAAGAAAAAGTCAGTTCAGGAATCTAATGCTACAGTTTATGATCCTATCTGCAGTGGTGAGAGTCAGAAGCTGCCTGATCCTTTTTTTCAGGCAGCTTCTAGCGAGTGACACCTGAAGTACCTGAGCCTTGTCCTCTTCCCTTGTATGACCTATTTCTTCTTGAAACAGGAGTCTGGACTAGAGGATGTCTAGCCCAAGGGTATAAGTTCCTTTTTTTTTTTTTTAATTATTTTGAAAATTATTTACAATTTCAAAATTATCTACTCTTGACCTTTGTCACACTGTTATATGCTGGAATCTTTTCTACAGATGACTTTACAGATGGTTTTAGTGAGAAGATACTGCAATGTATTTAGTCCTCGTCATGAATAAACAAGCAGTTGAAAAAAATATTCTTTTTAATAACAGTGTAAATCTAGTTTATATGTGTTTTCTATATGTCAAGACAATTTCCAGATAGAAATTTTGCTTAATAAGAGCAATTTATAATGGTATAATGTAATAACATGCACAATAGGACATGAGGCTCAGAGGTATCACTTTGGGCTAAATATTCCTGCAGACATAAATTCACACAAGTAATGATGCTGGTGTATGCTAGTGAGAGGATGTTATTCAGTCTAAGAGGCTATAAGGGATTACCAAACAGGAGGTATCGATGGAAGAGTTAATAGGGAAACGTGGAAGAAAACTGCTTCAGCAAAAGGGTGTTAGGTGTTGGGAGGGGAGGAGGAAAGCTTTCTAAGCAGCTTTTACAGGACATGTCTGGATCATCTACTCACACTGAGTCATTACGGACAATATTTTCTTAAATATTTTTATCTTTAGAGTTTCAAAACACCATCCTATCCTCTCAGAATCTCTACAATAGAGGCTGAGACTACTATGAGTAACTGACCTGTCACAGATCACAGATTGGATACTATTGACTGAAATATGTTCATAAACTTGGAAAAGTGAATAGCATTGTCTAACCATCTGCCTAAGTCTTTTCTGTTTGAAGAAGCCACATATTTTAGGATTCAAGGACATATTTCAGACAATGTGATAAAGTGTTCCAAAACTGACCAATGCACTTAATGGAAATATATATTTTCCTGTGACACAATCCGTGCACCAGATCCATAAAAAAAGAGTTCAAGGCAACAGCCTGACTGTCAGGAATGCTGTTAGGTATAGGTGTGTGCCTCATCAGCTGAGCTGAAAATGCCAAGAGCTTTCATGGCAGGAAAGGGGACCAAGAGGGAAATCAGCGTGGGCTTAAGAATGACTTTTTTTTTTCCAGGTCTTTGAATTCATTTTAGCTTATGCACCTGAGACAAACTAAAATATTTAATTTTTTCCTCTATATAGTGCTGAAAATTTTGTCTTTTGATTGCAAATCTTGAGCATTTGTTGGTTTCTTACTCTTTCTTTATCTGAAAACTGCTATATTGAAATCAATATGCCTCTGTAAAGTGTTCCAACTTCTGTGAAACACTTATTTAATGAAAATATATTTACCTGTAAATCTTTCAGTGAGCTCTAATGAGAACCACGTAAAACATTTCTAAACCACTAATACCACTAGGTTGCTCTGAGCTAGATGAACTTCCCCCCTGTCTTTTTACATTCATGTTTGTAAGATTTGACATTAACTGTGTTTTCTCTCACAGTGAGACTTTATATGACACATTTTAGCCTAGCTTTTGCTCCTTAAATTCAGGCTTCTTATTTTTCCTATTTTGGTATGTAGAAGCTCTGTTTGCCTGGAGCTTTTCTTTTCAGTGTTGTGTCCTGATTTTTCTTTCTTTTTTCCTTCATAGCTTTGACATCTTGGCTGCTGAATTTGCCTTGCTTCTTGTAGTAGGACAGAAATTAATTAATCTACTTTCCTAATTGCACAATCAAAATAAATGATGTCAACGAATGAGAAGACACAGAAATGACATGTACATTTTGGATGACTAGATAATGTCCAACAATAATTTTTTTAATAAATTCCATGCTTAATTAATTGCTTTAAAATGTCTGCATATTTTTGTGCAAATACATCTTTCCTTGCAAGTCATGAAAAGGAAAGACAAATGCAATTGCTCTCCCCCATATGAAAAAATTGCCCATAGTGTAGCCTAACTGTGCTTGGTCATCTGCTTTTTTCCCAGTCTTGGTCATAAATTTGGATGGGATCCTCACTCTGGGAATTGCCACTGGGAATCCAACAGATTAAATTTTCTCGTGAGTTACTGACATGTAAGGTTTTGTTGTTTCGTTAACTTGAACACATTGTAATATGACTGCTAAATAAATATCTTTTGGCTTTGAAGAAAAATTGTCTCAACAGGAAGGAAAGAATAAAATAAACTGGCTAAACCAAGAAAATGAGGAAATATTTTTGACTTTGACTGCATCTTTGAGTAACTCAGTGGTTTGAATTATTCATTTGTAGTTAAATGTAAAACTATATAATCTATAAATATTCCTGAACCAAGATTTGACATCAATCTGTTTCAATAAATGAAAGTTAATTTATAAAGATGACTGAGGAAAATGTTCTACCTTTTTAGTTAAAAAATAAACAAACAAACCTCACCCAACCAAACCAAAACAAACCAAAAAACGCCACAACAAAGCTGTAGGTCAACTAGTCTTAGCTCTTTGCTTTTATTCCCTGAGAGGAGTGGACTGAAGCTGGGAACAAAACTACAATATATTTTGGAATCATGTATTTTCTTGTAACAGCAACCTGTCTTTTTTTCCTGTTGGTTTGGTGTGGAGGTTTTGTGTATTGTGTTTTGCCTTTGGTTTGATTTTTTTGGTGAATTTATGTAATCTTATGGAACAGAAGGTTAACAGTGCTCCAGTTGTTATACAAAGATAATCTGTAAACCTTCCATTCCTGGTTTACTGTGAGGTAGGGGTGTGAAGGCTCTGTGTCTTGGGTTTGGGAAGAAGAAGAATATATCTGAAGATGCCATGCTTTAAATTGCCTTATCTGTCTCAATAACATGTAGAACTCTTCCTGTAGAGCATTGTGTTTACTCAGCTTAGAAGAAGAAACAGTCTGTACTCTTCATTTAAGAGTAAGTTTTTAAAAGATCATGGTTTTTTTAGATTAGATTGACATAGAGAATATGGAATACATCTTGAGATTTAAAAGTGATTTCTTTCCTATGCCCTTGATATTCTTTTTCCATACCACTACTCATGTATCACTAAACAGGAAAAGATCAGCTTGCAAATTTCTGCTAAAACAACAGAAGCTTCTTTTGCAGCTTGACTGGCTCCTTTTGTATCTATTGCTTCTGCAGCTGCTGCTGAAAAAGCAGCTGCTCCCTTCACATGCTCTGATGCTGAAGCTGCACCTTGAGCCTTGCTGGCGGCTCAGGTGGTTGCACAGATCCTTGGCACGTCAGAAGCGCGCTTACGGCTGTGGCCCCTTCTGAAATGGTTGCACGCAAGGTCGCCAGAGACCTGTGTGAAACAGGGGCTTCTGAGGACAGTAGACTGGTAGGTTTTGGGCCCAGAAGTGTGTTCTGCAGTCTGTAGTCCTTTAGCTATGAAGTCTTGTACTCCAAAATTCAAAGCTTAATTTAACTATTAAAGGAAAAGATGATTTTGGCTCACATTTGAGCCAATTGGCATCAACCATTCCTTGCAGAGGAATGAGTGAAGGAGAGAGGAAGCAGCTGTCAGCAAACCTCAGCCCCACAGTAGCAGGCCAGGAGTGTGAGATGCAGAGGTTTTATCCAAGCTAGGATTGAGTCAGGACACATGGGCGCCGCAAGAAGACTAACTTGACAGAATTAATGCCCAGGTATCTGTGATCAGACAGGAAGAAATGTGGGCAGCTTATGAAGTACTAGTCAGTTTTGATAGATGTGTACTGTCCAAGAGAGATCTTCAAGTACTGCAGGAAATTCATATTAGATTTTGAAAACTATAATAAATATATCCATTAGCTTTCCTGCAAAAACTTGTAGTGACCTGGCCTGAATATAAACAGTGTGAGAGAGCTTCCTGCTGTGTTCAATGAGTTGGAGACATATTTTCTATGTCCTCCAGTTTTTTAGGGTTTGAAACTCTGATATTTGAGGAAAAATCTTCCAGAACACATACTTCAAGTGCTTAATGTGTTGATAAACAAAAGATATATTTAAAAGAAAAGTATAAAATGTAGGTATGGATAAAATTCACATGAGAAAAAAGTTTCCTTAATAAGAGATCATCAAATTAATTTTAGATGGGACCATGAAACCCCTCTTCTAGTTTGGTTTCATCCAGAAGACATGTAGTTCAGGTATTCGGACTGAGATTTCAAGTGGGAAAGTTGTAAGTGGGAGCAACCTGAAGTCACTTTCCAAAAACATCCCTGACTTGAACTAAGATGTTAATGGAGATGCATTATTAGTTGTTACTCATCATTGCTATCAATGTCTAGTTCATTCATTTCCAGCTAATACTAGAAACAAGTAATTCCCACATTGGGAGTAGTCTTCGGAGACCTGTTAAGGAATCTCTTTAAATGACTAGCGGCTAGGTAATAGTAATTCCTCCCCACACTCCCCATCCCTGTTTCTCTTCAACCCTGACATTATACTGAGTTTAAACTTTCCAATGTAATGTAAAAGAAGACTGGTTTTTACCTTTGAGGTTATAATGACAAATGTAAGAGAAGATAACAATTTCTTTGGCTTAATCATGCATATCCTAACCCATAAAATTAAGTGTATGTGAGCTAATATCAGCAAGGTTATTTAACTTCCATCTTTTCTAGGAATTTAAGGAACCACTCTCAGAAAATGTCAAGCATTTTGTCTGCTAGCATTTCTTAATGTGCCCATAGCTAAGCACTTGCTGGAATTAAAAACAGTTACAAACCTTCTAGATACAATTTATTCTTTATGCTATAAAAAGCCGGAAGGAAAAACTATTCCTTGAATTTGATGCTTTAGGGGATGATAAATGTGATTTTTAAGGATCCATCCATCTCCAAAAATCCAGTACTGGGTTTGAAATATTGAATTAGGGGTTTTCATTTAAGGTATTATAAGTATCATCAGTATTGTTGGCCAAGAGCTGTTTACTTCTAATGACGAAGTTAAGAGGCTGCAGTTGGCTGGATACTTTGGGCTAGCCCTTAATAGGGGACCAGGAGATGTGTGGATCTACTTGTCAGGCAGGGTGATACTTGTTGGCTTGCAGTTGGCATCCCTACAGCACTAAGAAGAAAGGCAACAGTAAAGGCTGCTACTTTTCCACCTGCAGTTTTGAGGACAATGATCTTAGTTATTACTGCTCCTCGAAGCTTGCCAGTCTTAGAAAAATCTACTGAGCAGTTCAATGTGTTTGTCTTATAAAACACCATTTCAACAGATTTTTAGGTGTGTTCTGCAGCATCCACGGTTGTCAATGTTGCCACAGCTGTACTTCATTCAGTACCTAAACTCTCATCTTGAGAACCAGTATGAGTTTGCTTGCTGCACAGCTTCAGTGTCCAAGGAGTCTAAAAATAAGTTATAGATACTAGTTCCCTGATTTTGAATGATTGACTGCCACTACGTTCAAAGTCAAATTATTCTTTAGTGTTTGGCAGTTTACAGGTGAATTTTCCCACTGCTATCCGAGCTCAGCCATAGTGCAGGCCCAGCACTGTTGAAACAATTTTCTACCTGAGGAAATCACAGATTATTTGGCAGCTGTATGTGCTGATTAATGAGAATGTTTACTTTTTATTTAGGGATTTCACTGCATGGAATTCCATAGATACAGCAAGAGGTCACAATATAGACTGTGTTGTTATATGCCTGTGTTTTTACTTTGCCAAAGGTGTGGAAAAGAAATTTCTGTGTTTTGATTACACAGTTAATAAGGTTACATAGGCTCTGCTTGCAAACAAAATGCAATGAGTGAGTTCTCTCTTTTAGCTTTCTTTTTCCCATGTGCTAACAGTGCTTTCAAATTAGCCCACTTTCGGCCTATAATAGCCTGCATCGCTGTATCTCTGCTTCTAAAGTAACCTACCCTAATTTTAAAAGTATGATTCTGTGACGGTGAGCATTTATAGAAGGAGTCCTCCTTAGCCATAGGCATTGACAAGACCGGTTGTTCACTCATTGTGGTGGTTGCAATCTGTTGCGACACAGAGGTTTAATCTCAGAACAGTGTAGGAGTATTGACTTTCAGACTACACTGTTAGTCTGCTGTTGCCAGTGCAGTTACTTAGATAGTAATTTAAGGCTCACAACACAGGTAGAATGAAAAATTTGCATAACTGCATACAGGGTGAAAAAAAAAAAAATCATCATGGCCTTAATTCTGAAGTATGCATGCCTGCCTGAGAATTCATGTTATTTTGTTTTCAGTGGGACTAAGCATTTTCTCAACACTGAATGTGTTGCATGAATGTTGCCAAATAAAGATGTCTGCCTTATTTTCTAGTAGAGCAGAAGGATCCTCAGCGAAACCCAGCAAAAGTCCTCTCCCCAAAACAAAGAGAAAGAGTATAGGGAAATGAGCTAGTTTGATTTTGTCATATTTCATTTCAGTATATAATTTTTTCAAAGTAAGTATTTGTCAGCAGTTGTGCTTTCCTTTTTGAAAGTATTTTTGGGTCTTTAGGTCCAGTCTTCTGGTGCTCTAAGCAAAATTTTGATGTAATCCTCTTCATTAAATGGTAAACAGTGATATAAAATTAGAAAACTAGCTTTTTTCCTCCATTTTGGAGATTTGTTTAATTGGATATCATTTTCAAAAACCACGTAAATATTCTGCCTCAATGACACCAGACTAATAGGTCTGCTGTTGCCTGAATTATCCTTCAATTCTAAATTTTGCTGCTTTTCTCTTTTTTTTTTTTCCTTCCAAATTGTCTTTGCTTTGGAATAGGTGGAAGAAACTGGAAAGTTTTAATATAAGTTTTAAATAAAATCATTCTGTCCTGGTACAGTTTCTTGTGCTACCCTAGAATACTTAATGGCTACAGCAGAAGTTAACTAACTTTTGACTCTTCAGGGATCTTGGAAGAATCTCATGGGAACAGGCCCTGCAGGGAAGAGAGATCCAAGAGCATTGGTTGATAGTCAAGCACCCCTTCCAAGCTCAGAAATGATGCATCGTAATGGACAATTCATTAGGCAAAGGCTGAAAGAGATCTGTGTGGAGGAATAAAGAATTCCTGTCAGTTGCTCTATCAGCAAGCAGAAAATACCCAGGAGATGGAGGCAGGCTCAGACCACTTGGAATGAATATAAAGAGGTTGGCAGGCTAAGTAGAAATGAGACAGAGAACGCTAAGGCCCAACCAGGAATTTAATCTGAGCAAGGATGTAAAGCCAAGGAGGTCAAGGACAAGAAGAAGGGCTTCTTTAAATACTTCAGTAACAAAAGAAACGCTAAGAAAAATGTAGATCCATTACAAAATGGAAGTGGGACCCTGTTAACAGAGGACACAGAGGAGGCAGAGTTAGTGAATGCTGCCTTGGCATCATCATCATTGGCAAGACCAGCCCTCAGGGACCTCTGACCCAGGAGACTAGGGAGAAGGGAGGGTTGAAGAAAGACTTTCCCTTGCTCAAGGAGGACTGAGCTGGAGTCAGGCAAACCTGGCATCCACAAGTCCATGAGGCCTGATGGGATGCACCCACAATTGCTGAAAGAGCTGAGAGATACCAAAGTGGGCAATTTACAACCATCTTTGAAATGCTGTGGTGATCAGAAGTGCCTGATGACTGGAGGAAAGCAAATGTCACACTGAGTGTAGAAAGGGAAAAAAGGACCCAGGAAACTACCAGACAGTCAGCCTCAGCTTCATCCTTGGAAAGGTGATGGAGTGCCTCATTCTAGAGGCCATTTCTATGCACATGGAGGACAATGATGATCAAGAGTAGTCACCATGGATTCATTGGAGGTAAGGCATGTTTGAACAACCTGTTTGCCTTCTATGATGAAACAAGTACCAGAAAAGAGGAAAGGAGGGCAGTGAGGGTCCAATAGAGAGTGACAAAGATGAGTAAAGGACTGGAGCATCTCTCTTACGAGCAAAAGCTGTAGGAGCTGGTTCTGTTCTGCCTCGAGAGGAGACAACTGAGATGGGATCACATCAATGTCTGTAAGTACCTGAGGTGAGGATGTCAGAGGATGGAGCCAGGATCTGCTCTGTGATGCCAAGCTTTTTTCTGTGTCCAGTGGGACAAAAAGCAGTGGGCAGAAACTGGTGCAGAGAAATTCCACCTGAACATGAGGAAGAACTTCATTTCTGTGTAGTGACTGAGCTGCAAAACAGATTGCCCAGAGTGGTTGTGGAGCCTCCCTCACTGGGGATATTCAAGAACTGTTTGGATGGGATCCTGTGCCACGTGCTCTGGGATGACCCTCCTTGAGCGGGGACGTTGGACCAGATGACTCAATGTGGTCCCTTCCAACCTGACCCATTTTATCATTCGGTGAAGTGCCTTGAGACACCTCCTTATTTACTCCCTTTATTCTGATATGAAAACCTCTTTTTCATGAGTAAATATGACATCCTTCTGAACATGCTGTTATCTCTGCCTCCTTTGGCCACAAGTTCTGCGGGTTCATTGTTGTGAAAAGTGCATACTATCATCAGTTCTACTCCGCTATTCTACCAGTTTTTTCAAGTGCCTCTTGTGCTATTTCAGCTAGTTTCGCTTGTTATATCTGCATCAGTACGTGAAGGATTTTGCAGGCTTGAAAGAAGTAGTACTGCTATTTAACAGCTAGAAAATGGAAAGAAAAATGTTTCTGAGACATAACTATATGAAAACAAAATTATTCTAAATTTTTACAAATATCTAGGAACTTGTCTTCTAGTTTTTCCTTGGCCCTGCAGGTTCTTAATCTTCTTCCATCAGTTTAATATACATGCATACACGTGAAAACATGTAGTGAGCACCAAGCATATTTGGTTGTGAAATCCTGTCAAGAATTTTGGTAATCATTCTGATGATAACCTGAAAAGGTTATTAAAAAAACCAGAACTGAATTTTTTGGCTCCTTTTTATAATGACATAATATTACAATGACATGAAAAGTCATTAAGTGAAAAGGCCTGTTATGAAAAACTAAATATTTTCTGTTTTCTTTTTATTGCTTTTCTTCAGACTCCAGATATACCTATTTTGGAGGATAAAATATCTTCTAGGACTTGAAAGGAGATAAAGAGGAAGATACAACATGAAAACTGTAAGAGAAACAGAATATAAAAGGACTTCAGCATAAATATATTCGCCTTTCATTACAGTCTCTTCTGAGTTTAGTAATAATCAATTTTAGAGATAATTTGGAAGTAAATATATAAGGGTGACCTATAGTGAAATAAAAAATGAGTGAATTTATCTGTAGAGTAATACAAGTTTTGTTCATCAATATTTTTTGGTTTTGTTGCAAAAATACCTAAGTACTGTATATCATGTAATAAATCAAACATCATAGGAAATTAGGAGATGCAAGGAACATTTACTCTTCCTTTTATTTTAGCAGGGAAAAAATTAGAAATACTAACTGAAACTCTGGGTTGTTTTGTTTTCCCCTATGTCTGTGCAGCCTGGTGTTTCTAGAACTCAGAGAATGGAAGATTAAAAGGAAATGACATCATACCAGTTCAAGACATTCTATGAAGCAAATCACTCCACTGTGAGCTCTAGACAGGAGAGGGCAGGTGGAGGTCACTAGGCCTGTGTCTTGGCAAGTCCATGTGTTTGTAGAGCTGTCTTTGCTGAGTGGAAATCTGATCTGCTTAACAATGAAAAACAGCTTTGGGGAAAAATAGTCTCATGAATGCTTATTTTTATAAAGTGTCTGGAAAAAATCACCAGAGCTGTAGAAAAGAACTCTACATTTGTGAATGCTGGTGAGTGGGAACATCTCAAAGATGGGTTTAAATAAATGTCTAGACAGAGTTGCTATGACAAACTCCACAATCCCTCTGCTCCCCTATTTTTACTTTTCAGACCTTCCTCAGTAGACCTTGGTTAGCCTTACATCTGTTAGTGATATAACTGTATGCTCACAGAAGACAGTATATTGAGTAACTTTTTTTAACTTTCTATTTAGATTTCAAGGTAAAACTTCAATCTTCTGTGAGCTTCTCACAGGTTTGTTTAATACACCTGTCAATCTCACAGCCCCTTCTCTGTCAGTTAGCTAACTGTTTTCTTTTCAAAAGGACTGGTTGTGTTTATATGCCAGTGAATTTGAAAAAGAACAAACTGAAGTTGACTGCAGTACACCAAAAATTATGAATTTTATTAAAGCATGTGTGGAAAAGAAAGTGAGGAAAATATGTATATCATTTAACTGATATGAAAATACATCATTCCGGATAAAGAAGAGTATTAGTAACTTACACTAGGATACTTTCTTTAGAGACAGTGTGTGTATGTGTGTGTATGTGTATGTGTTTTTCTTAGTTCCTTCAAGACAAATAGCAAAATGCCTTCCTTCAAGACAAATAGCAAAAATATCTCTTCCATATTTCCAGTATTTCTTTCTTATAAAATTATTGTGGTTAAAGTCTGCACTGTTAAGTTACTGCCCACACCAAAAAAAACCCCTTACAAATCTCTTTCTGAATGAGACAACACGTGTTCCTTCCTTAGATCTCTCTGCTGCAGGGAAAGTTGTTTCTTTTTGGTGTAAGCTCCATTGGAATACTTTCTTTTCCTTCTGAATATAACTTAAAAGTGAACCTGCTTGTTTTTGTAGCATTTTTATCTGTATTTCCACTGTGATTGTCCCCTAGTCCCCACAAACTAGTTTTGTGGGTTTCTTTCCCTTCAGTGTATTTCTCAAAAATTAATTTATTTCTATATAAGAAGTTGTAGATGATTGATTAATCATTTAATGACTGATAGTTTAAATTTGAGAAGCAAATTGCTTTCCTTAGTTTGGAAGAGGGTATCAGAAAAGGAAGAAATTTTTAGAAAGATCATCAGTTAATTATTTTGAAATCCAGCACTGTCAGTTCGTGTGTTTAAATTCTGTGATGTCCAAAGCCTGGATATTTCCAGGTTTTTCACTGGGTCTGGTCATGGAGACTATTTCTATAAGCAATAAAAAGACCCTATCAACAAAGCCATATATAAAGGATCTTTTATCAAGACCTCATCTAGAAAAGAAATAAGGAGTGTACTTAAAACTATGCTGAAATGCTTAAGTCATATACAGACACTATTCACAGTTGTTATGTGTATATTAATTTTTTTAGTGGGAGGAATGAAAACACCTGATAACTTTCATTGATTAATACATAAGACACAATGCAATTTTATTTGTACTTCTTTAAAGAGAAACTATTTATATTGCTCTAGAAAAGATGTACTTGGATGGCTGAGGTTTGCCTTTTGGCTTACAGTCACTGGTGAAAGATGTGGCACTCAATTGACCATATTGATTCTGGGGGAAACCCTGCAGTATATTAAGAAAATAATGTAGGCTTTAATGAGCTAACATGCTATCTGAACTAAAAAATTGAAAGAGAATTAAGAGATGGCAATCATGGACAACAAAAAGGCAGATGTTTGAGAAGATCAGAGTAATAAGCTTATCTCAATGATTGCTCTCAAAATAATCAAAGTGGAGATAGTTCCTTGTTCTATAACATGCTGACCCAGATCTTTGACTGCCATCAATTGTTTTGGCTTGGATAGTTTCAAGGAGCTGCCCTCTCAGCTTAGCTGAGATTTACAGCAGCTGGCTGGGCTCCAAGCATTTATTTGCATCCCATTTTATTATAGTGTATTATTATTATTGGCAATGCATTCACAATAGCTGACTTTCCGGTGTAGAAATCTTATGGTCCAGTAGCATAGAGGACAACTGAAAATGCCCTATGTGAGTCCAATCAAGCAGCAACTTGGAAATGTATAGCTGTAACTTCTGTACTCTCTTAAGGCTGAAATTCCAGGAGCGAAAGAACTGAGGTGCTTCAGAATGGCAGATGCTCTGTGCAGCAACATTGTATCATAGACACACTGTCCGTTTTCGCCAGCCTCTGCATCAAATAGCCAAACTAATGTAAACTACTACATATCTATCTTACCTGGGTTACAAAACAGCCTTTACAATTCCTGTGAGCTTTTTTACACTCAAAATCCTTTTACAGCAGAAAGCCACCCACCTTATATGTGAAGCCAATAATCCATTTTTAGTCTAATGAAAATCTTTAACAGTTTAATTGAAGAACATCAGTAGACCAGTTGCAATGATACTATCATGTAACCAATGCTTACAGATCAAAACACATGTTGTTAAAATGGCACAAAGACAAACCTCCTGAAGTCTGCACTTCAGGTGGTGATGTCCTCACTAACCTTCTGGGCCCTAAGTTTAATTGTAGCTTCAGACTGAGGACTTTGGGATATGGCCCATCATCAGTATCCTAACCTATTTGCAGGGGAAAAGGTGTAGTTGATCTTAGCAGTTTTTCTTTTCCACCTAGGATATACTAGTGGCCAGTTTTGTGCTTAGCAATACACCCTGCAACTTGCTTTTGCTTCACTGATCTACATGTCCATGTTATGCCATGGAAGGTATGGTTCACTCTTGTTTGCATATGTGTCCTTTTTTCTCTTTATTACCACGAGAAGTGGTTTGCCCAGTTCCCAAGGTGATCAGGAATGACTGGTTAGCTGCCTGTAGACCAGAGCATCTGGTACTGCTGCATGCTTGGGCTTTGAAGACCCCTGATGCCATCTGTCTCCACTGCTTATCTGTTCTTCATTTCTTTCTAAGTCACAGTTATCTCTCTCCATATAGATTAACAACATTATTACTGTTTTTATCTACTAAGCGCATATCTCTGCATAGTAATAGCTATTTTAACACAGTTTACTTGCAAAACTGAACAAAACATACAACAATAGTTACCTGGTCATTAGATTATTACTTTTTCTGTTGAACTAAAATAAATCATCAGGGAGGCCATATGAAATTTAGACAACCCTTTTCGGGAGCTAAGCCCTGAATTGCCAGCTTAAGGCAAAGGTTGTGGCTGTTACGGGCACTGTCAGCACCATCCTTATGGTGGTGCACAGCTACGATATTTGTGTGTATATATATATATATATAACATATTTATGTGCATAATGTGTAATCAGCAGAGGGACCAGTTTCATTCTGTGGCTATACACATACTGCTGAAAACTTTCCCTGAGAATCTATGTAGTCTCATATGCTGTTATCAATGTTTGCTGCAAGTGTGAAGCCTTCTGCATTAACCCAATTCAACTCTGGAGTTATTTAGCTTAGAAGGTGTCATTACCTTATCACCAGGAAAAGGCTTTAACACATACCTTTGCACTGAGGTTAAGGATATATTTCTGTAGATGGAGACCACAGTCAGTGATTCAAACACCTTTGTTCTGATCATTAAGTATGAGAGAAGGGAATTTCTTTGCTGTAAACATTTTTAATCTGCATCCCATGATTTGAGTGTCACTGAGAATTTCTCTGCTTATGGCATGGAATAGCTATCTAAAGCTATCGCTAAAGCTTCCATTAAGTTCCTAGGGAAAGATTTTGTGCAGTTAAGGTAACTTCAACTTCACACCTTTGTGAATATGTAACTATGGTTCCATCCTTTCTAGCAGCTGACCCTGCTAATGTGAACATGTTCATATGGTTAAGATTAATGAGTCAATTATTTTTACACAAGCAATCTGTCACGTACGCTGTTTTCCTTGACTTGATTATTTTAATTAAAAAAAAAGTGTTCAATTATCTTTTTTATTGATGTTCTCGTGTTAATCAGGAACAATTATTAGTGAGACTTTTGTGGATGGTTGCTTCCAAGTTCCTTAACTGAAAATACAATACTTAAAATAGAAGAGAGTTTTAGAAAAGCTAATTATTTTTTTTTTTAATTGAAGACTCCTCAGCCAATACTGGTTGTTTCTGTTGTGGAAAAGATGGATTGTCACTTAAAGTATGGACATGTTGAAATCAATGGTAAATGAATTACTCTGTATTTACTTTGGAGCAGATATTAGCAATTACACTTCACAATTACATCTCAACTATAAACTAGTTCTGTCAAGTTAAAATCTTGTTGACTCACTTGGGTGACAAATTTTGAACCTACTAAATACCCTTCGGCTTCACTGAGTTACTGTGTATTACGTGTATTTCCAGCTTTCAGTAAGAGCTTGTGTCTTGAAATTTGTCAAATTTGAAATAAAGCTTTGAACCATAGCACCTTGGCAATAGATTGCTAATTGTTTGGATTTATGTCACTCAATTCAGGGATGCTGGGACCTTATTTATGAATAATTAATGAAGTTAATAGGGTTATTTAAATGTGTTTGACATAATTCTGTCACCAGGTGGCACTATTACATATAGTGTTTATCTTCAAAGTAATGGTTAAATTTTGTGAAAATATTTGTGAACCATCTAATGCTGCTTTCTAAATACTGTACAAATCACTTTAAGGCCTTTCTCAAATCTCTACTGTGTTGCCTTAATCTCTTTAACTTGAGATTCTTTTGGATGCTTCTTCTGCTTAAAGGTTGCAAAGATGAAAACAAAAATGTTGCCCAAACTAGCACAGTAAAAATCTTCTGATTTAGACAGTCTGCATTGCAGCTCTTTTGAAAACCACATTGACTGAGTAAAGTGAGAACATGCAGTTAAAATACCATAGAGTTGGCCATGGTTGCCTCTGTGACTGTACAGATCCATTAGTGAACATTGTGGATGTGTAAATATGCCCTCAGACCTAACTTGAGATATGCCTCTAAACTATGTGTAACCTAGATCATGAAGTGAAATGAAGTGAACAGTTTAGCTCCGTGTTGCTTAATTGCCCCTCTTGTTGGAATTATGGTCATTTAATAATACCTACTCAGTAGGTGTTGCACGTCTGTCATCTTAAACTTGTAAGACTTTGTTACTCTTTCAGAGTGGAGAATCCCAACTGTACTTTTAACTACAATTTTACCAGTGCAATTAAAATTTTCAGTAGGGGGTAGAATGACTGTTATTAATGGCAATATTCCATCCAGAAAATGAAAGGAAAGTGAGACAAGTATCCAGTGTTTTTTTTTTTTTTTTAACATGGTAAAGCTAGCAGTCATTTTTATTTTGATTGTATATTTCACCTTATGATTCATCTTTAATTATACTTACACAAATAGGTAACAATTTACACAGCTTCTACCACCTTAAACGATGGTTAAGATGACAACCCCCACTCACATTTATGCTGTTGCTACATTGAGGAAAAAGCAGCTCTCAAAATAAATGGTATATTACTACAGAAGGGCTTGGGTTGGAAGAGCCCCTAAAGATCATCTAGTTATGACCCACCTGCTTCTGGGCAGGGTTATCTTCCACTAGACCAGGTTACTCAGAGCCACTTCCAGCCTGGCCTTCCAGAATGGGGCACCCACACATGTTCTAGTGCCTCACTAAGCTCACAGTAAAGAATATCTTCATAATATCTAATCTAGACCCACTCTCAGTTTTGAACTATTCCCCCTTGTCCTGTTACTACTGTCCACTTGTAAATAATGCTCTCCCTCTTTTGTGTAGCCTTCCTTTAGGCACTGGAAAGCTGCGATGAATTACTGAGTAATTCCAAGTCTTTCAGCCTTTCCTCATAAGAGAGGTGCTCCAGCCCTTTGAGTAGCCTTTTGGCCTCCTCTGGACTCACTCCAACAGTTCCATGTCCTTTCTGTTCTGGGGACTCCAGAGCTGGATGCGGCACTGCAGGTGGGTTCTCACCAGCGTTGGGCAGAGGGGCAGAATCTCCTCCCTGGCCCTGCTGCCCACACTGCTTTGGATGCAGCCCAGGACACTTTTGGCTTTCTGGGCTGTGAGTGCCCATGGCTGGGTCCAGCCTCTCCTCCACCAGCACCCCCAAGTCCTTCTCAGCCGGGCTACTCTGATCTGTCTGTTCATCCCCAGACTGTGTTGGTGCTGGGTGCTGTCCTGGCCCCCGGCTGACCTCATGAGACTCTCGTGGATCCCCTTCTCCAGCTTGTCCAGGTCCCTCTGGATGGCATCCCGTCATTTCACACAGCTTAGTGTCATCTGCAGATTTGCTGAGGGTGCAGTCAGTCTCTTTGTCTGTGTCATTAATGACAGTATTAAATAACTCGGATCCTCATGTGTACAGTGAGCCATCCTTCCTTCCTTCCTTCCTTCCTTCCTTCCTTCCTTCCTTCCTTCCTTCCTT
>JANPWX010019719.1:940694-996858 GCA_024734555.1 Trochalopteron elliotii | reverse complement strand
GTAGGGACAGGTGCCTAAGAGATCCCTCCCTCCCTCCCTCCCTCCCTCCCCCTCCCCTCCCCTAATTCCTTGCCTGCCTGCCTGCCTTTTCCCTTAATTTTTCCCTTCTCTTCTCCTTTTTGAAATCCTGTCACAAAAAACAGGAGAATAAAAATATGAGAATAAACAGAATCCATAAATACTCTTATTTCAGTTACTATCTGTCTGGATCTGTGTAAATGGAGGATTGAATCTGAATCTGTGGATGGAGGTGGGCTAAAGAATTGCACCTGGGCAAACTTGTGTTGTTGTTTTTCTTAAAAACCATTTTTGGTATTTTCATATTTTGTTGGAAGCTATATATTAGTAGAAAATATATAATCAGCACCAGTAGAATTCTTTCGGGTTTTTTTAATCTCATGAATTTATAGGTTCTCTCTGGCCAAATTTGCCATAGATAGACTGTTACACAGCAGTTCATCTGTATTGGATTTAGTTGTAAATGTGTTTAAGTTGTAAAAGTAACACGCATATAAATTATTCAAGCAGCCCCTTGACTCAACTTAAATTTTGTTGGTGGTTGTTATACAGAGCTCAGTTGTCAAGGCAGGCACTTGAAGGCAGTCATTTACTAAGCATCAGAAGTACCACAGAGGCTGAAAGAAGAGCTAACAAGGACAGACAGATATTTAGAGCACTGAATCTGTGTCTAGATATCTCTTTAAATGTGTATATGCAGCAAATATCCCTCACTGCAGTCAAACATGCAGAACTCTGATCTTCCAGCTCTCTCCCCTTCAGTAACAAGAGTCTAAAAGTCACAACAGAGAATCCAGACTAAAATATACTGTATCCTTCTGAATAGCTTTTGCTGCTATTGTCAAATTCTTGAAGATGGAGACGATAACTGTCTGTGTTCCTGAAGGAGGTAGATGCCCAATTAAAATTGCGATGGTGGCAGTAGTTATTGAAGGCTGACTATCTATGTAGAGAACCTTTTCAAGTGAGTTACATCAGGAACCTCTTGTGGTTGCAGACCTGTTTGTTTCATCAACTATTTATCTGAAGAGAAAATGATGTGCTAGACAGTATTCATCTAAAGTGCACAGTTGTACTAAGCTGGGAGAGGTTTCAAGCATAGTGAAGTAAAGGTTCAGAATCCATCACAACATTCTGCAGTAGAGGAGTTTCAATAAAGACAATTGAAAGGCCATAAATGGTCATGATCAAATTATATTTCATGAAGAGTTATAAAGGCAATCAATACAAAATTGCTGACCTATGAACTGTGGTGTACAACTTACTGTTTAAAATGACCCTGAGACCAGAAGAGTCAAATCTGAAAAATTTGAAACTTGTTCTTATGAAGGGATTCACAGCAGATCTGAGTACAAGACATGTGTACATTTGGCTTCTGTACTGTACACTCTGGAGGAAGCCATAATACAGACACAGTAATACGTATGCATAAGTATGACATAGTGGGAAACATTCAGTTTGGCATGTGAAGAACTAGGTCATGCCCTGAAAATGTATTAGAATTCCTTACAGATGGAGTTTATATGGCAAAACAAGATCCTGTGGGTTTTATATAAGTGTAGCAACAACAATATTAATATTACTGCTGCTACTGTTTCTACTCCTACTAGAAAAAAGAAGAAATAACTGTCAGGTGTTGCAATATTAAGAGTGGAGTTGAGATATGTGTTCATTCACACATTCACTGAAATTATGGGGAAAGCGGATGTGTATTGAGAGAGAGAGGTAAAAATATTTGCTGGTAGTATAACATTCAGATGGGTTAAATGCAAGCTGATCAGCAGAAGTGCTGAAGAACATCACAATACTGAGCGACTCGGTGATAAAGTGAAAGACAAATTCTGTTCCACAAAAGTAATAAAACTGGGGAAAAAATGCTACTTGTATGTACACAGGGTGTATACATTCCCAGGGATGGACTCTAAATGAACTGTTTCTGTTCAGGAGGA
The DNA here is from genome assembly GCA_024734555.1 of Trochalopteron elliotii. Classification (NCBI taxonomy): domain Eukaryota; kingdom Metazoa; phylum Chordata; class Aves; order Passeriformes; family Leiothrichidae; genus Trochalopteron; species Trochalopteron elliotii. The sequence continues at coordinate 994,891 of JANPWX010019719.1, read as the reverse complement.
AGACTGTGGAGGCGTTGTGTCTATTTCTATGAAAACATCAGCCAAATACCCAGAGACAGTAAAAAACAAAAATCAACTCTTAGGACTTACTATGAAAGAAAATTAGAGCAAGCCAGAGAGCATTATTATGCCCCAAGTCCCAGATGTGCTCATATCATTAATACTAAGCAGAGCTCTCCTTAAAGCATCTCAAAAAGGACAATAAAACTAGAAAGGGAGAAAGATGACAACTATGTTCCATTCATTTCCACATGAGGATAGATTAAACAGACTAGGCTTTCTTAGTCTGGGAGGAAAAATGACTAGGGGTACTAGATAAATCCAAGAATGATGAGAAGGAAGTGAACAGGGACTGATTAGTCACACTTTCCTGCAATAGAATGAAAAGGAGAAAATGACATTATTTGGCAGGATGTTTACAACAAGAGAAGATTTTTCCCCACACACAATACATAATGACACTATAAGATTTATTATTAGAAGAGATGCATTCAGAAACTGAAAATATTTAGAAAATAAAAGTCCACCAAGCACTACTACTTCAGGTATTGAAACTACTTAGTTTCTAGATGCTAAAAACTAAGAAGCCATGGTAGTGGAAGTGTTATTTTTCCACATTATAATTTGCTTTAGGCACCACTGGCATCATTTAGAGAGACATTACTAGGCCATATGGGCCTGTACACCACAACCTCCTCAGTTGAATGGTAGGGCTTGGAGGGTCATGGCTAATGGGATATGTCCCTCATGGAGATGGGTAACAGAGTCCCACAGGCTCTGTCCTGGGAGCTGTTCTGATTGACACCTCTATGTGTGGTCCAGGGTAGAGGATGGAGGATACATGCCTCTGATGCTGTTTGGGTTTTGCCTTATTTTTTAATATATATTCTCTGTATTCTTCAAACATATATTTGTAACTCTCACCTAGTAGCTAGTTTTCTCAGTACTTTTCCATGGCCTTTCCCCAAGCAGAAAGACAAAACAAATTCCAGAGCTTCAAGCCCCAGGAAGTACAAGGCTCCATGTTATCTTGGCTCTTCCTGGGAACCAAGGCTAAGAACAACTCTTTGAGGCACATTTCATGGACAAAGTAGAACTAGTGCTGAAGGGGGGGGGGCGGGTCCAGAGAAGGGGCTTGACCTGGGGGGAGATTGCATCACCACTTGTCCTCCTAATTGGTGATTTTTATCAATTATGCAAATTTTCTAAAACATATAAATTTGCACTCATTCCTGGAGGGGTGGATTTTCATGGACGTCTTTCCATAACTGTTCCTGAAGGCCTTCTTTAAAGATCCTCTTTTATATTACCTTCTTACTAAAATTACCTCAATTTCATTTCCAGGTTGGGAAAAAGGCAACACTCAAGGTTGAAGATGACAATGAGGGGAACCAGTTGGTTTACTCAAGGACGGGTCTGCCATTCAAAAGTTGTTGGAACAGGGGGAGAAAGGGGCTGACAGGAATTCCATGAAATTCAACATGAGTATTGTCCAAGCTCTGTGCTACGAAGGAAAAGCCTTTCAAGGATACAGGCTGGGACAGTGAGACTGTGCAGAAGCGTTGGTGAGATGGCACTGGGTCCTGTCAGACAACAAGCTGAACCAGGGTTGGGAGATCTCCTGAAGTCTAAGACAGTCTAGGAATTTCTAACCATATTCTGTGATTTGATCCTGCATGACTACTTTTATGTTCTCTTTCAGTCTTTACATGTATACCTAACAGGGTACCCATTATTAGTTACTAACTTTGTGCAGAAACCTGTTTATGTGTAAGACATCCCTTACTCTTCAATACCCTAATCAGGAAGCAAAGCAAATTCTGACTTTATGTCTGATTTTGTGTTTCTGTCACCCAGGTAATCAGACTCCACCTCTATGCAGGAACTGGAAAGAAGAAAACTAGTGAAAGCTTTTTTTTACAACTGAAGAAAATGGGAGTGATGTTGTGTCTTAATGGACTACAGAAGGAAATAGAAATATGTCCAAAATACATCTGATCATGGGGCAGTAAAGTTAACCAACTTTGGAGGCCACTTTATAGGCATGTCTCAGGAGTGGGACTGTCCTGGGAGACTATTCCTCCTAGTATGCACCACAGCCAAAGTAACTGAGGGGCATAATCTGCTGAAATTTCTGGATTATTCTGTTTGCAATGACTCATAGCTGTACACAGAAATAAACGGGCTTAAAATTAGCTAGTGGTATAAGCCTCCCATCCTTTCCTTTTGAAGACTTTGTGGCTTTTGATTTCTTAGAGAAATTATTTGTAGAAGAACAACATATAAGAATGTTGTTACTGGCTTTTGAGGAATATTTTTTATTTAGAAATCCTTCTTTACTTCTCAAGGATGATGGGTGCTGAGAGTGTCATGATTCAAAGTGTCAGGATATAATTTATACTTCTGTATAATTTATACTTCTAGAATATTCTGTGTCTCGTTTAAAATTATTTTTAAGCTTGTATCAACCTTTCTTTTCCTGTCTAAAATTAGTTGGCTATGGGTTAGGCATTAGAATTGAAATCTGCTACAGTAAGGTGAGAAATGTCTAGGGTCCAGTGTCAATTCATAATAATTCACATCTTTTTTTTCTGCAAGTCCTTCATGCTTGCAAAGCAGAATGAGAATTATGTTCCTGGGTTGCTGTGAGTCCAAAATGCAGCAATTTCATCTTGCTTGACCAAGCCTGTTTTGAATGCATAGATTTAAAAAACAAATCTTCTCCTTAAACTCTCCCTTCATATTATTATAATGGCATTGCAGACTAAAAATATGTTGATGCTTTTCCCGATGTGTAATGAATTTTTTGTGTAATTGTTTATGATGTGTAATGGCTGAATTGTAAGACAGAAACAGAAGAGGAAAAATATTCTGAATACGTCTCTAGTCAGTATTAAGACTCAGAATTTAAACAGGTTGGTTCTGTCTATCATTCTTTATATTTAATAACTTTAAATAATTTACAATTTTTTAATGAAGCAGGAGTTACTTAACTTCAGAGATGCAAAAAAAATTCTCTAAATGGGTTGCAATTTATTTTTCTAGTAGTATGAATTCTGTAGTAGTATGAAAGTAGTTAAATTTATTTTTGTTGATATAAGGTATTAGAGACCATAAAAGTAACCTAAAACATACAAAGGGACTACATTGCTGAATTCAGTCAAATGACATGTCTAATATTTGTCAGAAAACACAGCATTCTACAAAATATGTGCAGTATAGATTAAGAGAGGCTTGCTTAATTTTAAAGCTGGCTGTAGTCTGTTTGAATATGTGTTCCAGATTTGTGAACATTTGCTCATTTGTTATTAGATGAGTCTACAGTGGAGCCAGATGCTTAGCTATAGGGGACACTCTGAGCAGCATTTGCTGAGACACATTCACCATCAGCAAGGGCCAAGAATTGTAAATAGCTATCTTGGGTCAGGGACCAAGTTGCTCTGAAAATCTAGTATGTCTAAAGAATTTGCCTTCCTCTTTTGATTTGTTCAGTAAATCCCTTTACAGAGTTTATATTATTTCAGAATCAATCTTGATACATACATAGAGCTCTCTATTTTTTCTCATCTTCTCTTCTTAGAATATGGCTTCAGGTGCTTTAGATGTTCTTTGGGAATACAAGGAAGTAGTTAGCTTTTGTTTTTCTGTACCACACAAGAAAAATAAAGGTACTGCGAGCATACTGGATTGAGAGAAAGTTCTAGAGAACCTTTAGGCAGCAGATATGAGTGATGCTCTGTGTCCACAGACTGTGTCCAGGTCTTTAAGCACATGGTATTTAGAATACATACATACATACATACATACATACATACATACATATGTTAATATATATTTATAGAAAAAAATCTGAAGAAATGACAATAGAGCTAATGGAGTATTAGCAACATTTTTAAAATGTCACCCCTGCTATGACAGCTGGGTACTTGAAAACCTGCCCCTTATAGTCAAGAATAAACCACTCCAATGTATGAATCTGTTTCCCCAGAAAGTATTTTCCTGAAAGCATTGATCTGATTGCATATCTAAATTAATCACATGGATGCTGTGGCTACTTCTGCAAATCTCTCATTAAGGTTGTGACTGAAAGCAGTATTGTTTGGAGCCTGAATCCTGTAAATCCTTGAAACTGACAGTGCCTGCAGAGGCACTGCTATCATGACACTCAGATGGAAATTTACTTGGAGAAAAGTAGACAGAGGCCTCTGCTAACTTACTTTCCATGTGAGTGTTTGATTTATTTCTCAAACCTGTGAATTTTGATTTCGTGTGTGTATTTAACCACTTTTGCAGTGATATTTTCTCTAATTTCTTTGCAGTTCCATTCCCTGGATTTTGTGCAATAATGTATTGCTGCTGTTGCATGTGACTCTTATATTTATGTTTCTTCCTGGAAATCAGATCACTGTTGTGGTTCTTAATGCTGTAGTTGATCTTTGCATTCCAGAGTTCAAATCAGTATTGCAATTTATGTAGTCCATGAATTGCTAATCAGGAGTGATAAAGAGAAATGAACCCGTATCACAAGACTGTGGGAGAGTGCCCATACTAAATCAGAAACATCCTCTACTTTAATTAAAATACTGGTCTTAACATTTTTGTTAAAGTTCAGGAAATCATAATTTGTGTCTATGGTTGCAGTGGCTAGTCACCTACACGTGAAGCTGACTTGTTTTTTTAAAAGCATTGTGCAAGTGTGCATGGATTGCTGAGACTGGCCTTTCCAACACTTGTTTTGCTCTCTGACATTGACTTGAAATAAAATGGTTAGAGTAAAACAAGCTTTCAAAAGATGAAATCCCATAAGGGACAAGGTTTGGTTTTCTGTTCCGATAAGAGTTTCTCATGATTGACTTCCCATCCTTTAGGAGGAAGAGGTTTCAGCAATTGCTACTCACTACAATAATAAAAACTATTCTTACCTAATTTCCTAAAGCTACTTTAAAGTCTTTTTCCAATTAGTCGGCAACTGTTATAGGGATTTTTAATCTAAATTAAAAAAAGTAATCAAGGCAGTATGACTCTGCTCAGCCCTTAGGGAAGATTATCCATATTCAGCCTCTTCTAATGGCCTATTGCAACCTGATATATTGGCAGTCATCCAGCCTGTGTAGCAGTCCTAACAGAGGCTCAGGCCTTGAGCCTTCGAAAGACTTTCTTTTAAAATAAAGCAGCCTGTTTTTTGACATATTTCTTTTTTCTTTTCTATTTTTTTTCTTACATCCTTACTTGGAGTGAACCCTTAAAAGGACTTTTGTATTAAATTAAAACAACATGTATTGTTTGACATGCTCCTGCTACTTTTTCTTTCCTTTTTTTTCCTCCTTACATTCTTACTTGGTTTGATTTTTACCTTGCTGTGATTGCTGCCAAAACCTGAGCTCAAAATTCAGCCAGGAGAAAGGGATGTGTTCTGCAGTATTACAGGCAATAGATGCTCTGGTGCCACAAATATTCCCTACTGTTCTTCAATACATCCTCTTAACATCAGTGTCCAGTTTATAAATTGCATGACATCCAGGAAGTGAGGATGGCTAGGAATAATCTCTGTTGTGTGCAGAGTGACAAATTCATCTTGTATCCTGAGGAATGTCGCTGATACAGAAACTAGAAATGTATAGATAGGCATGATCTTGCCATCCTGGATGTACTCCGTGTTCAACCTTTAGATACATCATTCCAGTGGGAACTGTTAGCATGATGTTGGTAGATGAAGATTCCTCAAAATTATTTCCTCAGTTTGCATGAAGTCAGATTTTCTTGCTTTTTCATACGAGTCTCAGACCTTTCTGAGAAGTAAATAAGGCTGAGGGAATTACATTTTATTATTTGTTCATCAATCCAAAGAATGAATTAAAACATGAGAAAGGGCTATGTCCCAGAACTGCTAGACAGTTTGGGGGAGTCTGGCTTCTGAAAAGTAGGTAATAAAGCAAGCATATGAAGACAAAGTATATTGATTAGGTTTTGGGATTTTTGACTGCACAGCTCACAGGCCAGATTCACAAATCCCCTAGGAACATTGCAGACCAGCTTGAGTAACATTAAGAAAAATATATCCCTGGGTTCAGAAAATAGATCTGTGTATCTGTGTTTACATATATTTGCATACTGAGGGGAAGATCCACGCCTCTGTTGTGATATTTCAGATTCTGGAGTTTGTGACAGCTGTTGATGTTTGCCTGCGTACTGTGGGATTATCTGATCATCACTGTGGTCGTTTGGAGGCAATAATTATGTGCTTATTCACTCACATCTCTCCATCATGGCTTCCTCAAGGTATTTCTTTCCCTCCTGATTTTGTTTCATTGAAGCAATCCTCACACTGACACCATAATAACACTACCAGAATTCACCCTCTGTCATTTCTTGCACATCACTGCTCTTAGATAGAGTGACCCTGAAGACTGATCAGGATCTGCACTGCTCTTAGATAGAGTGACCCTGAAGACTGATCAGGATCTGATTAATTCAGGGTGCCATTTGTAGCTAAATTAATGGAATTTATTTATTTGTTCCTCATTCCCAATCTGGTAGGCTGTCTCTCAGGTCATCAACATAGATGGTGCCGACAAACTCAGCTTTGGAGTGAGAGTAACTGATACTGCATCATGTTTCAGAGAAGAAAAGCAAAAAAGGCTGTTTCAGTGAAAGTCAAAATGAAGTACACACATTTATGCACTTTTCTGTGGAGGTAAGTGTTCATGTACTGATGAAATTCTGATAATTTTCTCATCTGATTATTTTTCTGCACATTTCAGGAAATAGTTAGTCTAGCTAGTGCCCATTAAGTGCAGCATATAATATAAGTATAATTTCACCTGATTAAGATCACTACATATACCCAAGTCAACAATAATACAAGTCTTCTAAAAATATACATGTTTCTCATATGTCATCATGGCTCAGGATGCCAGGAAAATGCAATTCATATGCAAGTGTAATAAAGTGGAAAAATCATCAGTGTTCTAGTAAGTCTGTTTGGTTTTCCTCACTTTCTAGAGATTCCAGCAATTTTTAAAAATATGCACTCTCTTTGCAATTTTGCTGCCAAGAAAGAAAAGCTGGTTCATTCTGTAATATAACCCTGTAATGTGGCTGCCTTATATTCAGCTTTTATATTATTCAATACTGTTTGAAGTGTTTCCAAGGTGACATCTAGCACACCCTGGCTTAGCAAAGTATTTAATTAGCATAATGACTAGCCAATATGATGAGGGGAAAAAATCCTCTCTGGGTCGAGTCAGGAGACACACTTACCCTGAACTATATCTGTTCTGTTTTAAATAAACTGCTCTTTTATTAGAGATACTGTTTTTTTTTTTATCATAAGTACTTGACCTTTTTCTGTATGTTGATTTTCCCCCCTTCCTGATTTTCTAAGGGGAAAAAAATACTTGAAAATGTGTTTGTTAGGGTGACACTGCCTCTTAAATTCTCCAATTTTTTATTGTAAATTTTGTTCCCTCGCTAAATACATAGCAGTCTTGGTTTCAGTTGGGAAGACATTCTTTGTCTTTTTGTTACTTACAGATGCATCATAAAAAATGGTATATAAGATTTTGTTTCCTTGCTAGATGATGACAAATATTGCCAGGCACTCAATAGGTGGCACTCTTACCCACTAGCTGGACTCATGCAATGTTGTTACATGAAGAGAGGCAAAAGAAAGCCAAAACAAAAAGGAGTTCAATATTAAAAAGTGAATAGCGCAGAGCAGGACTAATCTGATCCTGAAATTAGCTGCTTTTTTCTCCTGATTTGTAGCACTCACTTAGCTCCATGGAAAGGCATTATTTGGTGGCCACATTGAGTGAGAAAGCCAGCAAAAAATTAATACATCTGTGCATAACAATATGAATAATACTCTTCTTTGTATTCAAAGACAATGCTGAAAAAACATCTCTCATGGACTGCAGCCTCCCAGATTAAGAACTGCCTACCCACAGCACCTAGTGTGCTGGTCATTCCAGGCACAAGAACAAAAATGCTCTCAAGAACTCTGTCATTTTGTGTTTAACAGTGCTTTAAAAACAGTAATTCCAGAATCCGTCATAAAAGACCATTACTAGATTTCATCTTGGTGGTGTGGCAGGAAGTGCTAGAACCTATTCCATTTCTATAACATAGGGATGACTAGGCTCAGGAAAGTCTTCAGAGTTCTGTGCGTTTATTCTAGGAGAAAAGTTCCCATTCACATTAATACCTTTTTGGATGTGCCTTTTCCAGTTGCTATATGCTACTTCAGGGATATTTTGCAAGGTCCTGAGGTTAGCAAACTTTGGATAGCCATTGGCAATGGTCTTGGGTAATATTGCAAAACAGGGGTTAGGAGATCTGCTTTCTCCTAACTATGAACCATAAGCTTGGCAGGTTGTTCAACTCTCCTGTCCTGGTATCTCTTCTATTAGCAAAGTGGGGATAATAATCTCATTAGCATCTCCTATTCTTGCTCACCTAGCTGTGACAATTCATGTATTTTTGAAATATTTAGAAACACTCAGAGAGTGTTGTGTGAGTACAGAGCCTTGTTTTATTTTATTGTTCAGTGTACTCTGTCTGAGGAGATATTTGGTTTCCATTTTGAAATATGCCATAGGAGGACTTACTAGTGAGAGTTTCGGAGAAACTATTAAATCACACTGAGATTTTAAGAAAAAGGAAGAAAGAAGGGAAAAAATTGAAAGTGCCACCCCACAAACCTACTCCTGTCTAAACAGGGAAAACTTCTGCATTCTTTGCTTCTGCTGCAAAAAGCCCACAGACATCTTGACTGAAATTTATACACAAAAAGCCATCAGAGAGCTCCCTACTTCATATGATAGGTCTCTGGAATTCAATAATTTTACTACATTTTGCGATTGCTTTTCTGTAGATAGTGTAAGCCTATCTACAGAAAAGCAATCCCAAGTTAGAAGTCCTTTTTTTGGAGAGAGGAGCCAAAGCTTTCACTTGTAACTTGCATATTTTGGATGAAATGCATCATGATATGTTTAAATAAATGAATGGCTCAAAACATGTCTGTTGATTTCTTAGCATTTAATGTAGTTCATGTTTATCTGCAAGCATATCCTTTTTTTCCCAAATACTAATGAATTTCAGCTGCAGCACAAACGGCGCACACTCTTTTTTCAGCAATAAAACCCGGAAGCTTGGGCAGAGGGAACATCATGCAATTCTCTGGAGGTTGTAGTGCACTACACACTTCCTTTGCCAATTTCTTACAGTGGATGTTTTTCTAAAACCTTTGAACTGCAACTTCATTCTAACAAGAGGGAAAATATCCTGCTTAATCAATAAGACATGGCAGGGTGTGAATAAGTGCATATTTATGATCAAAGCTGCTTGTCCTAAATGAACATCCTCTAGTACAATTCAGTGAAACGTCTGAATAAGAGAATGCAATTTTTTAATAGAATGTTACTTTTTGTAAAAGAATTTGCATAATCTTAATTAAATGAACAGACTAATAAACTCTGAGTGGTGAATTCTGCTGTTTTACATTCTAGTAAATTAGATAATTCAGTTTTTCAGGCATTTTTTTATTGTGCAGACTAAATGGTTGTATAATGTTTGGTTAATTTTTTTCTCCATCTTAGCAGAAATCAGAACTAGCAGTAAACAGAAAATTATATAATTGACTAAAAATGAACAGAATTGTTTTCTGGCCAGCCCTAATTATTAAAACAGCATATAAAAAAAAACACCCAACCCCCCCTTGGATTGTATGACATAAGAAACTGTGCAAATAAGAAATTTTACTGCTGATGTAAAGACTTGTTTTTGCACTTCTGGAAAACATTTAAGTTCCAATAGATATTTTAGGTATCCTAATATGTGATATCAGCTACTAAATACTGAGGCAGAAGCATGCATAAGTGATACCTTTCTTTTCTGCATTAGAACTCTAATGTTCTTTGCTTCTCCAGTGCATGTGTTCTGTCCAAATCTTCTACTGCTGTGCAGTAAATCCCTCCTGCTAAATTGAGAACACGACTGAAAATGACTACTGAAAGCAATCCCCAGAAAAATGTAGGAGCTGAAAAGGGGAATTAGATGGAAACAAAGATAGAACTGGGATCCCATCAGTTCCTCTCTCTGATAAAGTAATTAAAATTGAAAGCTGAAAGTTCAATATGTGCTTCTCAAGGGATACTGAGAGTGTGTTGTGAAATTTTGCTGTTTTGGAATGTTTTCTGATCGGAGATCAAAGTAGTTCATCCACGTGTGAAAAATTACAGGAAATGCAGGTTATTTCTGAATCCAGTATAAAAAAGTGAAATAAGTTTTATTAATGCTGTAGGCACACAGTTTGTGGTGATTGGGAACGAAGCTGTGGCTGAGCCTCGTCCCTAATGGGCTACAGCTGTGTAGGACAGGTGAACAGTTGCTGGGGATTAGATTTTTTTTTTTTCTTACAGCATTTTTCCCTGTAAGTTACCAGGAAACTAGCTACTAAGTACTTATGGGTGCTTGAGGAAAACAAAGAAGTGGCCAAAGGAGAGTGTAGCATGGGCTACATCTGTTTTTTTGGTCTCAGGAAGTTTTCTCTCGGAGGTGAAAAGATACTGCGAGGTTTTGGGGCAGGTAAAGGACAGGGCTGGGGGCAGCTTCCCTCTCTTGCTTTCGGCATTGGAGAGAGGACAGCCAGGCTGCTGCTTGCTGCGGGGCGAGTTCCCTGTCACCAGAAAGTCCTGTCCTGGGAAATCTACCACCGTCTGCTTGTGTGCCCTGGAATTCCGAGCTCCTCCTCCCGCCCTGCTGGAACTGGGCCAGCTCTGTCCCACTGCCGCCGTTTCTCGGCACTGCCATGAGGGTTTTTGCTACTCTGTGGCCCCGCACTGCCCCTGCCCTGCCGGGACATCCCTGACATTCCAGCCACCACCGCGGAGCTTCTGATACATCTCATCCACCCGCCCGGGATTTTCCACGGCTCCAGCTTGGTGCTCTCGGAGTCCTGCAGGGGCACAGAGATCAGACTGCCCCGGGCTTTGTGGAACAAAGCCCTCGAGGTTCCTGGTTCTGTTTTGTTGTTAATGCTGTAGTTGTTGTTGTTTGTTTGCCTTGTTATACATACTAGTAAAGAACTGTTATTCCCATCCCCGTATCTTTTCTTGAGAGCCCACTTAATTTTCAAAATTACAATAATTTGGAGGGAGGGGGTTTGAATTCTGCATTCTGAGGGAAGCCCTGCCCCTCCCTAGCAGACACCTGTCCTTCAAACTAAGACACCAGTATTGAAGGCAGAGGCACATGGAATGCTGGAGTGTACTGACCCATCACAAAAGGGTAGAGAGGGCACACAGGTGTAATGCATGTAAGATGAAGGGTATAAAACGCTGAACTGAAAGACAGTAAAGTGCTGGTGCTTGGAACCTTCTTTGGTGTCAGTTGTGCCTCCTCCATCATAATACCAGTAACTAATTCACACCCATGAGCTGAACACTTTGCGCTGCTCCAAGTGTTTAAAGGAGGCTAATGTGTTTAAAGGAGTTCTGTGGTTTGCTTAAGACTCCTTTTCTAAGCTTGTAAAGGGTACAACTTTCCTTAGATAATGCAGAGTGCTCCTGTCTGGGTGTATGCTCTGAGGTTGCAGTTCCGAGCCTTTTCATCATTCCTCAATGTCTATGAGAAATGACATGTCTGGGGCAGGGGTGGGTGAGTGAATCAGTGGGAGAGGAGTTTAACAAAACTCTAGAGTTCCTCTCTATCTGTAAAGTAAAATTGTCCCTTCTTGACTCACCTTCAACAGGGTAAGTTTGATCTGGAAAACCACAAAGACTTTTTCTGACAGTTTCTGTACTTCCTCAGAACTCAAGCACACTTGTGCTTAGTGAAAAATCAGAGACTTAGCCAGCCAGAAGGAGGTTTCTCTATCTCCTTGACTCCCAGTACAAAACAAATAAAAAAGATGAATAGTTTTCAAAGAAAACTTTCATACTATTTATTGTGTGCCCTTTTGTATGTATTTTTAATTTTTTTTTTTAAATGACATTCTCATTTGGACCCCAAAGAAGGAAAATACAAGTACGAAAGACAACTTTTGAGTTTTAGGAAGAGCTAATCCAGGCCTCAAAGGGAAATTTTTAATTGCATTTCTTTGTAGAATTTGCTAGATAAAAGTATTTTGCAAGTGAACAATGTTGTGAAGAATATCCTATGGATGAGCACAAGAGCCTCTTTGCTGGAACAGAGTAAATACACAGGATGCTTCAAAGCCTAAGCAGGTCAGTGTTGACCAAACAGGAACTGTGGTCCCTGCTCACATTCTAGTCCTCTTATCATACATATTTCTCAAAATATTCACTCTACTATTTTTGTGTTTGTTGCAAGCACATATACCGAGGGAAAAGATGCACCTTTGAGACCTACTTTAAATGCAGCTTCCAACACTTTTCACAATTGCTAACTCCTTCCACGGTTATGGAGGTGATAAAATTTATTGGTTTTTCTCTCATCATGATAGTCTTTCAGCAAAAAGTCATCTTTGTCTTTTCAGAATTTAAATATATTCTTGCTACAAATACACAAAACCACTCTGTCTCTCGGATTTATTTGTTTGCAGACTTTCTTAAGCCTATTGTATTGTAGACCCTACTTCTGTAGCATGAGGCTCTACTTTTTTATTTGCCCAAAGCACACCTATTGAGCACTTCATTTCACAGCCCTTAAAAGAAAGGTATTTTTTAAAATACCATTTCAAAAACCATGATTTTCACGATTTTTTTGCCTAGCAGATGTGTTTTATTTCGGTCTATACACATACATGGTATCGCTTTTGATCTGTGCACAGAGGTGTATTTGTTCAGATAGTTTTGTGCATTATTGCTTAAGATCCGTTGGTGCTTTTGTCTTCCAGATGCATGCATCTTTATGGACAATTTAAAAGAACAGCGGAATATTTTTGTCTTTATGACTATATTTTTGTCAGCCATACAGAAATAAATTGCTTTAAGATGCCTGTGGCTTCAACCAGTGGCCTTCAATTAGTCTCCAGGGTACTGTAATGTTACAGAAAGTACCTGGCACAGATATTTGGAAAGCAGTGTTTAAATAACAAATTATTTGATTCTATCTACCTTGCTTTGCCTACTGCTTTTTTGAAATTAGCTAATTGTATAGTATATTTTAAGAAAATCATGCCAGGAAAACTGAAGACTAACAAATGTAGTTAAGTGCAGCCATATTTGGAAAGGGTTGCATTACTAAATGGCTAGATCCCAGGGTATGGTTAGGAATGATTAGTAGAATTAAACTAAAATAATTTGAACAATGATTTATTTTAAAGAATGTGCTGTTCTTGTGTAATGATAATTGCTCACCAGATTAGAAAGTGAAGTCACTGTGATTACCACTAGGAGGGGATATTACAAATGAGAGGCAAGGCATTTGATTTTATTTGGTTCTTAACCTGATGAGTTCCAATTTCTCTGCATATTGCTTTGGGAAAGAAAGAGACTGAGAAGCTCCCTTCATAATATCCTCATGATATGAGATAGCAACTATCTTTTCAGCTATGTAATTATCTCATTCCTTACTGTTATCTGTAATACACCATCACTGGCATTCTGAATGGTTTCACTGCTCATAAAGATGTAGCTGTATCTTTTCTCTTTCCATTTTATTGTTCTTCCAGTTAAGATTTATTTTTCTGTTTGTTTACCAAATATTTTTGAAAGCATATACAATTAAATATACACTACAGCTAGTGTCATAACTTTTGTTTGCAGTCAGCTTATTTCTTCCTTTTAGGAACAATCAGAAATAGAAAAAGCTGAATCAAAATCCACTGATAACAACTGAAACCCAAATGTGCATGAGGGAAGCAAACTGAACCCTTGAATGCATTTATTTGTTGATGTCACTGATATTTTATTTGTATTCTTAAATCAGGAAAAACTGAAATATGCTTTAGTATTTTGTAATAAAACAGTTTTTAAAATATGTAAGTTAATCACGCTTTTGGGAACATATTATTACAATAGGCAAATTTTTTACATCTTTCTGCAATGTATCCCAGAGGATTCAGAAAAGAAAAGCACATGTGAGAAATTTTAATTTCAGTGCCTGTCCCCAGTAATAAAATGGTAGTACCTGCTCTCTTGTTATTTGTTTCATGTTGTTTTATAGTCCAGAAAATTACTTACTGTATATGCTCAAGTATCTTTTACATAAGGTTGCAGAAGATTTCTTTGACATTACTGATCCCCCTGCAGTGAAATGTTTGATGTAGATTTATCAGTTGTGTTGAAACTATTGCTTATGGAGAAGACCAAACTTAGAAGAAATGACCAAAGACACGTTGTTCCTCCAAGCTTATTAGCTGCAATATCTCAGCTTTCTGTCATAGTTGAAATATTTAATTGTTCTCGATGTTTCCATGTTTTAGAGCTGTTTTGATCACTGTTATTTTGACCTTCTGTCTTCTCTAGGAAGAGAGTAACTGGTTGTTGTGGATCCTTTCTTGCCTCTCTTTTCTGTCTCATTTTCTTTTCTGGATCTCTTTTCTGCAGTTATCTGTTTATGGTTACGTCACTTTATATATAGTTCTCTTGGAAACTTTTAGATTCTGAAAAACATTCTAAAGACTTGAAGCATGTAGCATGACTTCAAAGTTATCTCTACACCTATATCTGACTTCTTACTCTGTGCTTTTAACCTTCACTAGCATTGCAAATATAACAAGGCTAAACCAAAGTGACTTTTAAATCCTATGATTTTTTTTCCCTATCATCCAGGCTGCCACATTAATGTGGTGAGGCACTAGAACAGGCTGTTCACAGATATTGTACAGGAGCCATCCCTATTACTGCCATCCCTTTACACATGCTTGTTTGGTGGCAAGTTCTCTGCCTGTGGCAGAGGGGTGGGACTAGATGATCTTTAGGGTCCCTTCAAACTCAGGTCATTCTATGATTCTGTGTGGTGGTACTACAGGGTGTAATGGATATAAACTGAAAGAAGGCAGGTTTAGGTTTGATATTAGAAAGAAATTCTTTACTGTGAGGACAGTGAGATACTGGAACAAGTTGCCAGAGAAGTTGTGGGTGCCCCATCCTAGGAAGTGCTCAAGGGCTGGGAGTTGAAAAATCTGGTGTAGTGGAAGGTGTTTCTGGGTTGGAATGAAATTATCTTGATAGTTCCTTCCAACAAAAAGCATTCACTGATTCTGTGATATAAACCAAATGGCTAAACCTTTCCTTTCCAGGATAAATATTGACATTCTGTATATAGTCCCCAGAACCAAGGGGGTTCTCATTCACAGCTTACTGTTTGTTGGAGAGTTTTCTAATCATGCAGCTCCAGGGAAATGTAGGCTCGTATTTTCTTGGCCTCCTCAGATGCAGACAGAAATACAGCATGTGTAGGGCACAGGGAAAGCAGGTAAGAGTGAGGAGGATAGAAAGTCCAGTTGTGAGAAAAAAATCCTTGAAAGACAGAGGTTAGGAGAGAAGATCCTGTTTTTCAGGACTGTTCAAGCGGCCTACAACTAAGAGAGCTATTTGGGGAAGAGAAAACAGCTACTTATTCCAGACTGTGAATAAAATTTCATTTTTCCTCAGATATTAGACTATCAGAACTTCACCTCTGCAGAAAGATAATTTAAACTTTCGAATATCTTGCCCTGAAAAACACCTTTGAGTTTCACTGGCTACACAGGAGTTCTCAGCCAGTGGAAGACACCTCAGAATATCCCCCAAACACAATTTATTTTGCTGCCATGCTTATATTCTCTAGCTTCTTTGCACACTCAATTTTCTCCTCTGAAAAGGAGAGGGGGTAGTTTGGAAAACTGTGCTCAAGATCCAGTTTTCTGTCAATCCCAAGAAACATACCTCAGCAAAGGAACAGTTTACAGACTGGTTTTTGAGAGCTCTAAGTGCAATTGGATAAAGTCGAATAACTCTCACAGCTGCTGTACTACTAGTAATAATTGCTATACTTGCAATGGCTTGGAAACTGCCTGGGGCTTTTTGGTCCCAGTTTTCAAACTCCTTGCTTATCTTATAGGTAACATGGATATGTCTGCTAAAAATATAGTTGAACATAAAAAAAAAATTCCAAGACCACTGGGACACTAAGGAAGGACTCAGGGAAGAGGAGAAGGGCAGAGGAATCTGAGGTATGAGGAAAAAACTTATAACTCCACAGCTTTTTTAAGTCCTCCTTCTCAGAAAATATTGACTGAAATGACATGGAAGATTTCCTCTTAACCACAATTTAAAAAGCTTTCATAAATATTGCAATAAAGTTAAATTCATTGCTAGTTAAACCCTAACGCTGGCATAAGCTTATTTCTTATTCTGATGACTGAGCTGCAGGAGGGAAGTAGCATTTGAAAAGCAGAGGATTTATACTGCAAAATTTGAAAAATCTTTCTTCATGGAATAATAAAGGACACTCTGCATATTCTATTCTAATAGCCAATAAAGTATAAGACCGGCTAGAAAAATAAGGCTGGCAGAAACACAGAATAAATTAGGAAATTATATTTACAGTACCGTCAGTTACCACAGCAGCATTTTACTTTGTAATACAAACTTTTCTTGTAAACTACAGCATGCCAAAAAAAAATATCAAATGAGGGAATAAGTTGTCAAATCTCATTCCAAACTACCAGAAAAGATTTCCATTACCCACTACCATTTTCCCATTTAATAAGTCACCTGGGAGAGTTTGGCTGGAAAGCACAATTGAATGCTGGGAAAGGGAGCATAAAAGAGCCCCAAAGGCTTTTGTGTCCATAGCTTGTCTGCCAGCAGAATTCAAGACAATCTTTAGGCCTTGAATTTGTGCTCCTTGGCAAAATACAGATAGGTTTTCATGCTAAATTGGCATATCTGGTATCCTCACAAACACTTCTGGTGGTGGCCTATATGAGCCTGTAGCCATGGCTGAACATCAGAAAAACTCCAATAGCATGTTTGGTTTTTTGCCTTTCTTTCATGCGTGAGGGAATGCCATTTGTCACAGTGTCTGGCTGTCTACTGGTTGGCATAGCTACAACTCAACTGCTTCCATGCTTTTTGGCAGCAGGAACATCTTAGTCCCATAGGGAGAAAATTTTAATGCAAGGATAAACATATTTTGCAATGTATTGATGGTATGATCATTCTGTTGGTTTCCATCCAGTTGTTGAAATTAATTTCCAACTGATTTTTGGAAAACAATTAAGGTAGTTATTTTTACCATGGAAACTCTAAAGAAGTAGTTATGTTTTAATAGTAGCAGATTGGTCTGAGGGTTGTCATAAAAACTGAGGTTAATTGAGGTACTTGGAATAAAGAACTGTCATTCTTTTTACTGAAAGAGAAAATGATGGTAGAGTCAGGGGCCCTTGATTTTATATTTCAGTACTCCCCCAAGTACTTGATTTCATGATATGCCATTGGTTGGGTTGACTCACCCATGGAATGCTTATTCTTTTGACTTTTTCATGGCTCTGCAAGCAATTAATGGGAGCCTTTTTAAAATTAGTGTAAGCTTTACTTAATCCTAAATTTCCTAGTATTTTCAGTCTAACAGACATTGATGATATTATTCACAGTGCCAGTCTTTAAAAAAAAAGTTATGAAAGCATACAATTCAAAATCACATGAGAGTGCGTACATGCTTTGTCCATGGGATGCCGCCATTTTTGTCTTCTGTGGAAAAATATGAAGAGAAAGAGATCCTCAAGCAGGAAGCAGTTCAAATTTGTTGTACTTTCATATTTCAGAGTGCACACTACATGGTTGCCTTGGCCATTTTTTTGGTATTCTGGTATACTTAATATTTTAATAAATATATTCAAAAAAGAGCCGTGTGTTAGACATTACAATTTAGCAGATATGTCATTAGCTCCCAAAAATTCAGCTGTGCAAACTTTCAGTTATGTAGGTCTTCATTCCTGCATGTACGTCAGGGTTTGATAATTGCTCACCCCAGCTGGTCCAGACACATTCAATAAAATATCCTACAGTAGCTTTCTGAGATAGTATGATATCATATCTTTTTTCATTGTTCTTAAATTATGAAGCAGTTTCCAAAGTCTTTGCCAAACCTCCAAAATTTAGGCTGGAAATGTTAGAAATTTTCTTTCTTCTCAATAAAATATGAGGCTGCTCAGATGAGGCATCGTTTCTTAACCCAGATTGTTTTTCCCTCCAGTCTTGAATCTAAACCAGCTCTTTTTGGTTGGGTTTCTATTTAGACTCAGTACTGATTTTTGCTGAAGTGTATGCTGTGTTTGCTGATGTTTACAGTTAAAGCAGTTGTTTATCACAATCTAAAATATACCTTATATATGATAGATTGCAACTGGTCTTTATTTTCCTTTGTTCTCTGTCAGAGCTGGTACTTGTCATCCATCTCATTCTGCATCACATTTTTTAGAGATTTTTGAACGGACAGTTATGATGCCAGCTGTTGGTGTCCTAAGAAGCCACTTGAAACAAATGGACTGGTATCCTGGTAACCATTTGTAGCCTCATTCCTTCTTCAGCTGTTACACCCCCTACTGTCAATGACTTACCCAAGAAATAGATGGGATGATAAGAGACAGGAAAGCAGCATCACTTTCCAAAGTGAATCCCAGGAAGAACAAGTCTTTCTCTCGAGTTTTAAAAATTATTCTAAAAATAGGTCCGTGAAATGGTATTTGTGCTAATTAAATACTATGTTGAGTAGGTCTCATTCTGCAAAATGTCAGCAGTGTAATTTCCAGTGGGGCTGCTTTTTTCTACCTTCTCATCTTTCACCAGTCAAGGTTTTCATGTAGAGGGAGATTGGCTAAATGTCCCTTGTTGCATCCCCTAAGGGAGTTGGTTTGGGGGTTAATTAAATAATCTAACAAAGCAGTTAGTGGCTGGTTCAGCAGTGTGCTAAGCCAGTTCCCTGAGGGTGAAGGACACTGAGTATCTTTTGAGGTTAGGCCTTTTGAACAAAAAACAAAAAAACTTTGCTCTTCAGTTGCAAAAAGCGATACCTTCCTATGCTTGATCACGTTGAACTCGTGTGAGTATACAAAGCATATCTTACCCATCATCCAAACAAAATCTTCTTCCACAGGGCTGAGAAAGAAGGTGAACAGTCCAGCTTTTATAAATATTTTCTGTTTTACCAGTCTGCGTAAAAATATCTGTAACCTCAGCCTCTTGTGTTCACCCTTTCAGAAGCCTTAAGAAGGAGAGATTTATTAACTTACCAAAATGAAATTTTAAGTCTGACTTTTGCTTTGGAGAAATACCTAGGACTCCAAAAATCAGGGAGTCATTTTCCTTCACTCTATTTTATTCAGAGGAAACAGTGCAATATCCCCTTAAGTAGGATAGCTAGATAGTAGGATAGATAGCTGAAAACACAGAGGTCATTTTAGCAGAGAACTGCCACTGACTCGTTTTTACTTCTTACTCCCTTGTTCTTGTTTTCACTGACTTTCTTCCATACCATTTCAAGAGAATAAACTCCACAGTTTTATTGGTACCATCCAGCCTAAAAATATGATTCCCCTTACATACAGTGTGTTCAGAATAAAACAATTAACGTCTGACAGACTACATTTTAAATCAGTTGGGGTTTTTTTAGGAGTAATTCCTCAACACACAGTTTAAACATGATCAAATAACATACTATGAAGTATTAAGTTTATGGTCTTCCAGGTCTGGAAGAATCTTGAAACATCTTCTTGTAGTAGCATAACTAAATACCTTTGTGTTCTTCAGACACAACCTTTATGGAGACCTTCCAGTAATGATGAGAACAGCTGCTTCCATGTAATACAAAACACACCAGCAGCTCTTTCCTTTAATGAAATGATTCCTATGATTTAATTGAGATAGTTTCTTACTGACCGCATCAAAACTCCAAAAATAGTGTGTGCACTCCGTTATAAACCTTCAATGGCAAACCAAACTAAGTCCTATTTTTGATTCTTTTACTTGTGTATAAAATTATACAAATGAATAATACCAGAGGTTCAACTGGAAAAAACTGTTTTCAAATGACTAGCTGTTTTCTGTCCTTTTAAGAGATTTTAATACTCTCAAGATCAAAATGAATATATATGATTTTCCCCTTGTCTCATCCTTTTTTTTTTAAAGAGCCATAGATGAAAATATTTTTTAACCTGCATTTGGCATTTCTCACTTTCAGCTCTGGGAAAATGATCACTGGGATATGCCAGAGAGACTTTTTTTCTTTTTGTGTTTTCTTATCTGAAAAAATATCTATCTTTCTATTGGGACAGGGACACTAAAAGGGACATTGAAAACAAAATCTGCCATGAACCTGCAGAAGGTTACTCTCTGAGTTTCCCTAACCCATTTAAAAGCAGCAAATAATATTCATAATATGGATACTAAATACGTAAAGGCATTGTCTTTTTGCACATATAAATTACTCCACTTTTGGAATAGTTAAACTGATCCTAAAGTCACCCCTTTTTTTTTGAGAAAAATACAAACCAAAACTGCACAGATTTGGAAAATCACCATTTCCCGTCCTGGGAAAATAATTATGAGAGGGTATCTCCACCAAAAAAAATAATTTAGTTTAGAGCATCTTGGAGATTCTTTGCCCTCAACATGATGATGTTTCATCATGTTAACCTGGCAAATATGGTATTTCATGGTGGCCTTAGCAAAGCAGTAGGAATAGGGTGAAAAATTTACAAATCCTCTCCAAACTTCCACTTAAATAGTAACAATTTACTCAGAGCTCTGCTTCTGTTGTGTTTGTAATTGCCCAATAAATAAAATTTTGTTTCAAACTTTTTTCAATAAAGAATATAGATCAACAAGTAAGTTGCCTTGAAGCTGAGGCAATTCTAAAAGTCTTTGGAGCCCATGAAACATGCAGCCATCAAAATGAAAAACAATCCTCTATAAAATTAAAGATTTTATCAAAAACTACCACATATCTTGCCTATTTGTGTGGAAAATGTTACTATCTTTTAAAACTATTATTCCTGTCAGTAAAGTCTATGCAATTTTAACATCACTTATGATCACTTTTTCATTTAATGTTGCCTTTCTGGTTTGGAGTTTTTAAACTGTGGGCTAAGAGCAAATAAAAAGTGTGATAAAGAAGGGGTTCTCTTAGTTGTGACAGGATGCTTAGAGAAGAAGTGTAGGTCCTCTCTGGATCTGTCATTTGTTGCAATTTGGAACAAGACAACTTGCAAAAGGGCCCATGTAAATACTCAGGACTGCTTTCTTCTGAATGAACTCAAGCATATTATAAGATTTCCATTCCTAGTTTTTGATTTAATTTTCAATCATAAAAACTCTCTGTGTTCAAAATTTTTTTTTTCAGTTGTGAGATTTCTTTGAACAGCTTCTTGCCTACGCATATTTGCTGTAATACTCTTGGGAACAACACAAAAGAGGAGCAAAGTAATTAAACGATTTAAAAAAAGCCTGAAAGGCATTTTCACCTCTCCCCTCCCCTCTCCTCCCCACCCCCTTTCTTTTTTTTAATTTTTTTTTTTTGTAGAATTTGTTTCAGGTATTTTTCACAGTGGAGGTGTTTTCATTGTTAAGTAGATGCCAAAAGCAAGCCTTAATACTGAGGAAAAGAACTAGATCTAGAGCTTATCTTCTGTCAGAGTCACTCACTGCTGGTGACATGACTTGTTTAAAATTAACTCTTTAGTTTAAATCTGGTTGAGTCTTTAGAGATACTGGTTGTCACTGCAGTCTGCAGGATGAATCTGAGATTACAAAAAAGTCCCAAAACCTCAAACCCAAAAAACTCAATGAGAATATGGAAAGCAATGTATGGCACCTTCCAGATTTTCCTCTGATTTTTGGGGTGTACCTCTCATATACTTGAATCTGATAACTACTGGATAGTTCTCTTGTGCTGTTTTCCCTTTGGTGGCATGCCTACAGCAGAGTGGATTTTTAAATTCCTATCATCCAGTTTTGATCTCTTTTGTGAGATTTGTGAATTTTATTGCAGTCTGAAACCATCCAACTGCAAGCTTTAGAACTAAAGTAAAAGGAAACATGAAAGCCCTCTATTAAGATGACTAATATTCCAGATGAAGCTAATTAGTATGATAACCTATGCACATAACAGAATTGTAAAATTAGTGAGATCGACCCTGCAATACCATTAACTATATTATAACTCTTCATATGATTTTCTCCCCCACTAATGAAAGGTCTTAGAAATGTGAGATTTCAATTTGTGTGATCATCTGGTGGAGCTCATCAACACCACACGCTACAGTGAATATTGTGGTTTTCACAGCAGGGCCTTTTTTATCTTTGCAAATTTGTAAATTAAAATAATTTCACCAGGGGAAATCCTGCACCAGAGAAATGTTGGTGACCTTGAAAACACTTTTCCCTTTCTTTTTTCTTCTGTTTTTCCATAACAAATCATGATGGCAAATAAAAGATAGAAGACTGCCTTGTGCTGTGCATCACATTTATTATATTCATTTCTGTGCTCTATGTTCCTATAAGGTTGCATAATCAGATTTAAATGCTATCCTTATGTGGAAACCTGATTTCAGAAGAAGAGAAATCAAAGAAAAGAGAAAACAAAGTAAAGAGAGAGTAATGGAAGAATTGTATATGAGGTCTTCCACTGAGGCAGGGAGAAAATGGGGGGAAATGGTGGAGACATGCAGTAAAAGTAACAGTAATTACTTTTGTGAAATGTCAATGCTTAGTTATGAGCAAATATGCCAGCACTGTATCTGTTTGTTTATCCTCTTATGTTCTCTGGTATCTTGACTTATCAGAATTTAAGCAGCTTCTGTCTTCTTCTTCCTCCTTCTTCCTCATAGCATCTAAGCTAAAATCTTCATGTTTTCAGTGAGAAGCATTTCAAACAATGAATAGTGATATTGGAAAGTCTTAATGTTAACATAATCCCCTGGTTTTCCATCCAACTTTGAACAGCAACTGGTCTAAATAGTGTGTAATGGATAGAATAACTTATTTTATGAAAGTATCATAGAATGGTTTGGTTTGGAAGGGAACTTTCAAAGATCATCTAATTCCAACCCCCTGCCTTGAGAAGGGAAACCTTTCACAGGAATGTTGAAAAATCATTTCCTTCAGGGTAATCATATACGAGATAACATATGATTATATATATGATATACAGTTTTCCAGATGCATTTTTGAGCAATCTCTTCTATTGTAATTTCTTGGCTTGTTCAAATTCTTTACCCCAAAAAGATATAATTCAACAATAGGAGTAGTTTCCACAATGTCTCATCTTGGTTTCAGAGTGAAGGCTGTTAAAAGCAAGGAATAATGGCTTTGACCCTTTGTAAATTGTTTGTACTTACAGGATTATCAGTGTGAGTGTGTTAGTTGCCACTGTGCTTTCACCAGAGGCTTGAATTCCTGAGTTAACTCTCTCCTTCGTTCTCACTAACAGAAATGACAAAACTCAAGAAGACTGGAGCAAGATTCAAACAACTGAGGAATGCACAAGGCAAGTAACACCTATTCTAATCAAAACTGCAATGGCTTATGAAAAAATTGGTCCTGGTACACGTCTCTATGGCAAAAAGTCAGGTCTTTATAAAATGCATGCATTTGTTTATTTCAGGGAGAAAAACTATTGTCTAATCTGGATCTTCATGTGTGGTACGCTAAAACGGATGAGGAAAATTATTATAATCACAATGTCTAAGGTGCATTTTGTTTAATTTAACTTAACAAAACACTCAGCATATAGCCTGGGGACAGTTAGAGGGGAATATTAGTGCTTTCTGATAAGAAAAAAAATTAGCTTTGATGGCAGAAGAAGCTGACACAGCAACTAGAAGCATCTGTGCATATGGTCAAAGGCCAGGAACCCACAGTGCTCCTTACCCTGATGGCACTGTGGAAAAGGCTGGTTACAGCCAGCATGGACAGCGTGTGCTCTGAAAGGCTTGTGTGGCACAAGGCCCAGTGACAGTCATGAGCGACTAAAATCCAGAAACTGGAAGCAAATCTGAGTGATACTTTGTTCTTTGTTCCTCACACCTTTGTGCTTTTCCTTTGTTTTCTTGCAACTATCAGAGTTCAAGACAAAATGTCAGCCTCAGCTTTTGACTACAATCTGAAAAGTGAAAATAAGAAGGTATGTGACATTTTAGCTCTGAGACCTTTGCTTTCTGGCCAGGGGAAAAATAGACCTGGCTGCATTCAAGCTTGTTCTCATCATTCCAAAGCCAGAGGAAAGTCACACTGCGAAAATAACATCTGAGAACTTTTTTTTGGTCCCCCATTATACTTTTAGGGATTATGATATTGTTCTTGGGCTTAAAAGGGGAAGGAGTAATTGATTAGTCTTCCCCTCAAGAAATGCTGTGCCTGCTGTTCTTCCTTCATGGGAATACCATGGAGGACTACTTTCAGTGAGTGTGAGGGTGATTTTGTCCACAAATATTGGATGTGGATTTGTAAAGAGACACCTAACAAGCAAAGAAACCATGCAACTTTCTCATTACACTCCCTCAGAGCCTCTGAAACTACACCTGTGATTCTCTGCAATGCTGGATCTCACCACCCTGGGGTGCTAGGACAGACCGACTGATAGTGTGTGATCAGGGTAGTCTGTTGCTGGTGCTTGCACTATGGGCTCAAGCAACATTAGAAGCTTGCTTTGGCTTGCAGAGAAACCCAGTAAGAACACTGACTTCTTATTGACTAAATGTTGTGTTCACAATTTTCACAATTTTGGGTAACTTTCTGCTTAGAGGTACTTTATTTATCCATGTATCTAGATGTTAATCCAACCTTAAAACTTTGCCTAAGGCTGTGCTGCCTCCATCTCTCTCTCTCTCCTTTTTTTTTTTTAATTTTATTTTAGGATGATAAGAAAATGATAATAAAATGATACTCCAGTATTTCATCCTTGATAAGGCTTCTTCTTTTTGTGCTACAAAAGTTTTTTCTCATCATTCCAAATAATGTGGAATTTCCAGGTACATTAGATACATGGGTCTGGCTTCCTACAGGTCTTTTATTCACTGTTCACCCTGCAGCGATTGGTAGGACAGGCCATGAAACATCAGAAAAATATTTTCTAATAATTTTGTCTTCTGCTTTAGATTCACCTCCCATTTTGAATAATGCTTGGCAGATGCAGAAAGAGACAAGCACTGCTTACAAACATGCTGTTATATTTCTGTGCATCTTAAACTCTAGAGACACTTCAAGTCATATTCCTGGTCAAGAAGGGCCTTGGGATACTTTATTCTTTTGTAGTTCCTGGTTATAGATCCTTGGCATCAATAAGTAAATAGAAGAAAATGTAACTGGTGAATTTCTGCACTGATTTTAACGGTACTTTAGGAATTATTTCCTAAAGCACTACAACTGATTCCTGGGGACTGCTGAGCACTCTTAAGGCTGACCAAAGATTTAAACAGCAGGAAGGATATTTGAAATTAGAAAAGAGAAGCAATGGCAGAGGTCCATATACCATATGTTAGGCTTTGACCATGGTTTGTCACTGAGTACAAAAAGGTAAAAGAAAATATAAAGGAGAGAATGATTATTCAGGAAGTCATTTATTAGTAGGGAGAGTGGATCCAAATTTTAGGATTCACTGTGTTGTATGTAGAACCAATAATCTTAGAAAAACTTTCTATTTACACAAGTTCCTAACTGAACCACTTTCCTTTGGATATATTTTTATTCAAAAGTGTTTGATGAAGCATCTAGCCAAATTTTAAAAGCAGCAGATGAGTATGAAGAGCTCTCTGTGAAACTGGTCCTTCAAAATACAAAGAAATTTTGAACATGTAAGTCACAAAATACCCACGTTTTCCCATCCAAGAGGGTACTAGCATTTCTAATGGGATGGTACTTAGCATTTAATTCTCTCAATACTTGTACTTATAATTAGATGACTTTTTACAGTGACAAGAATGCAGGTCATTTAATAGTGGAGGTAAATATGGCAGAATGTGATTCATCCAACAAAGCAGAATCCTGAAATATTTTAGGTAATTATTTGTAGATTATAATTTTGTAGTATTCCTACAGATACATTTCATAAAAATAATTAATTTTTTAATAAAACTAATCCACCAAAATATTTTTTCTCATATCTATATAGAGGGCCCTTAGGTTTCCAAACATTCTGGTAGGTATTTTCCCTGGGCATCTAGTAATATTGTTTACTGCATCCTTTTCTGAAATCACAATCCCCCCTACTGGGAAAAGAGGCCTGCACCTGGCAGGCAGGCTTACAGAGGCTGCTTACTTTGTAACAGCTGGATATAGTGATTGTTCTAAACCCATCATTTATTTTGCATAATTGTTGACCTGCCTGTAATCTCTGGTGAAGAATTCAGACCATTTACAGTACTGCAGAAGAATAGGTGTTTCTGTCTATTAGCAATCAGGAGGTTTGGTAGTTTCCTTTTAAATCATTGTATTTAGATGTTTGAATACCCTAAATTGTATCTTTTCCCAGCTTTAATCAAACTGTTTAAATATGCAATTTGAAAGATCAGCTAATCAAATAAATTTTCACACAGCTGTGTGATATTGCAGTTCTTTAATATTAAGCAAATTGGGACATACATCAAAACATTTAATTTAAGTATATTATTAGTATTTGCTAAGATCTGAAAAAAGCACCAGTTGCTTTATCTTGATGAGAGGGTAGTGGCTTATTAATATAAAACTGTTTTAACGGTTCAGTTGCTTGAGTAATAAAGGAATTTACTTGAATATAATTTTTGTAGTAAATGATGTTAAGCAGTAACCAAATTCTTTAGTGAAATTTGTTCTCTTATTCATGGAGTTAGTAGTTTGAAGAAAAAATATCCAGTTTAATGAAGAAAACTATGTCATAAAAATAAATTTCCAATGTTAGTTCATTCAGTTCACTACAGGAAAAACAGTTTTCTGACTAAATATTGTGCCTAGGATAAGAACTGTTCTAATGCAGACAGTAACCGTTACTATTAATGAGAAGAAAATAACTTACTTCATCCTTTGACCTTTTTTTGAGTGAAAAACAACTTTAATCTCTTTCCCTGCTATGGTCAGGAAATTTCTAGGTAGGCTAATACTTTTTGATATGAAAGTTATAGTGATCTTGGGCTCTTATTAATTTGTTTATATCTTTTCTGTACCTAAAACATTTTTGCTTCAAGCAATTTCAGAGGCAGCTCCTGGCTTTAGGATAAGAAGTGATAAGAAGGTCTCCAGGTAGTGAATGCAGCCTGCCTTAACTTCTGACACTGAAGACCTGGGTGTAAATCTTCTCAGAGGCCAGCTGAAATAATTTCCCCAGAACAGTGCTGCAGAGGCAGCCTCTTTCGGATTCCCTAGAAAGAGATTTCATTTCATTAAACTCTAGACTTGACTCTTTTGCAAAGAGGTCAGGAAAAATGCTACATGCAGCGCTCTCTCCCTTCAGTAATGTCACCATTTCTGTGATTTATAGCAGCTGCATCTTTATGTGCCACAGATGGGCCATACAGATAGAGTCCTGTTTCCTGCAAAATTAAGGCAGTCAGATTAGTGCATAATACATATTTCTGAGTAAAATACCAGAAAGCTGCACTCCATTGCAACATATCATTGCAACAGCATATATTTGTCCAAGAAACATTTCAATTAAAAATGAAATTGTTGGAAAAAAAAAGAAGGGGGAAAACAAATGTCTCTGTTTTAAAATTTTCAACACAGGAACATGATTATGATGTTTTTCTGAAGTTATCCATCAGACACTGTAACCATATCAGACCAAGTCAGACTTGTCAGTAAGACGCTCCAGGTAAGATAATAAAGAAATAAGTAAAATTGTAAATTTTTGTTAGCATGTTACCAATACTGTTAATGAATGTTACCCTTGAAGCTGAAGCTGTTAGTGTGTTCTCTTGTTTTTAAATAGTGATTTATTTGCATTAAGCAAATAGTTTCTCAGTCATAATCATATATTATTAAGTTTTGATCTCACATTCATTGTCTGCCATTTGTCTTTGGTGTTCCTGGGTGTCAAAGGGCTTCTTTTTTCCTATAGACAGTTTGGTTTAGGGTCACACGTATTGACTTGTAATAATGGACTGTTGTCTTTGCTGAGACAGAGTATTCATTTATCTTGTTTCTCAAAAAGCCAACAGCCACTCAGGCTCCCTGGATAAAATGGCATTTATATTTAGCCTTTAATAAAAGTTATGTTATTGAAAGTGAGTGTCAATAGCTGTGATATTAAAGAGTTTCTAGTAATTGCTGCATTTGTTTCCCTTTTCTAAATGTCTGGCCTACTGAACATGCCTGAGGTGGAAGTAACTTAATGAATCAAGAAAGTGGTGTGCATCCCACCACTCTGACAATTATGTCTTTAATCTATGACATCTACTTGTGTGACACAATTATGTTATGTGTACTATGTGTTGCAGTTTCCTGCCTTGCCACTTACAGGTCTAGTAGAGGGGGGGATGAACACAGGTTTCATCACAGGTGCTACTGGTCCCTGGGCATGAACTTGTTGTTGAACTTGAAATAAGGCACCACATTTTTTCAAGAAAAGGAAGTAGGAATTACCTCCAGAGAGAAGTGAATAAAAGCTTGTGAATGGTGTACCCTGTGCTAAAAGCAACAGTATGTTGCTTCAATACATATTTTATCTTGAATTTGCTGGAATCTGTGCAATAGAGAGTTGTGAATGCAACAGCTTAGAAGAGCTGGACGTGAAGTATTTTTCTGACTCACAGCTATTGTAAGATTGGAATGAGTTATTTCAACTTCTGTTCTTTCTTCATGCCCTTTCTGTCTTCCATCTTGGTTGAGGGCAAACAACCATTGGTAGGGCATTGGTCTGTGTATTTCTCCTTTTCGCTGACCTTTAGTGACAGAAATCTGCTTTATTTCTAAACAATATTGGAAACTGTTGTGCCAATAAAAAAATCTAAACACATCCAAAGCATCAAGTAGCCATGTCTTGCTTTTGACTACATGCCAGGAAAAAAGAAAATTTGTCATAAACTCCAAGAAAAACAGGAACTCTAGGTAGGAATTAGCATAATAGAATTATATAATCATTTAAGCTGGAAAAGACCTTAAAGATCATTGAGTCCAATTACCTACTGTAACTTCAAAAGGGACTCCAAAGTCACAAATCTCATTGAATGACCTTCTCACACCACTTTCAGCTGATGTCTTTCTCTTCCAAATTATTATAATTAAGAGTGGACCCATTAAATTTTTTTCATTTGTTAGATGGATGGTGCTATTTTATAATGTGGCCAAATAATGTGCCCATTATGAGTTTCA
Source organism: Trochalopteron elliotii (assembly GCA_024734555.1). Classification (NCBI taxonomy): domain Eukaryota; kingdom Metazoa; phylum Chordata; class Aves; order Passeriformes; family Leiothrichidae; genus Trochalopteron; species Trochalopteron elliotii. The sequence goes on along the minus strand of JANPWX010019719.1, from coordinate 965,657 downwards.
AGTCTGGTGCCAACAAAATGTCTGCAGCTCTTCTTAAAATGCATTTAAAACCTCAGAAGGAGGGTCATAGAAAGACAGTTTGGGAAGGAAGCCATTTGAGTTTAACCAGTAACTGCCCATGTTTGGATGTTATAGTCTGATGTTTTCTTAATAATGAAGGTTCATGAATACAGTGGAAATAAAGCAGGGCAAGATTATTGATGGATTTGAGTAAGCCAAGCATGTTGACCCTGTCTGTGCAAACATCACATACTGTCATATCCAAATGAAGTTTGGAATTGTTTGAAAAGCATAAAGAATCAGAACATATTTGTCTCTACTTGCATTTTCCAAATCAATGTTTTTACAAAACTATATAATATAAAACACTGGTGTTCTTAGTAAAGCCAATGTTTCTCCTTTGGATTTCACCTTTTTGTAAGCAAAAATACTCCAATTATATTTCCTGCTTTGGTGCCAATTGTTCACTTTTACCTACTTATGGAAACCTCAGGTCTTCCCATCACACACTCATACAACTTTTATTTTCTTCTTATTTTCTTTAGCTTTCTTTCCTTCTGGTATATATCTGAATTTAAATGCAACCACAGTTTTAAAAAATACCTTGTGGAAGTTGAGATATTTAAAACAACTTCTTTGTAACAAAGTTTATTTGTTTATTTCCAAGCACCACTTTGATACTGCAAGATACTCATCACTATTCAGATGCTGGCTGTGGGGGGAAAAGATTAAAGTAGTATGATTTTTTTATTCTGCCTTTTTATGTTGAACCAAACATGTCCTCTCTAAGCAGGGACAAAGCTTTCATGGTATAGCAGAGGAAAACCTTAGGAAATCAAAATTTGAATCTGAGAACAATTTAAGCCCAGCAGCAACAGAATTAGTAGCAAATTAGCAACTAGTGTACTTTCATGATGCATGAGTAGGAAATGAAAGTTGAAAGCATTGCATATGTAAATCAGAGTATATTTGATTGAAGACAAGTGTAAATGATTCTGTCCACTGGTAACTAAACTCAACCTACGAGACTGTCATTTCAATACAAGAGATAATTTTCTTGGTTTATAATATGGGTCTCTCTGAATGATAGGCAATAGCAGACACATTTCTGTGTTTTCTTCTTAGTTGAGACAGATGAAAAATGCATATTACTCTTTCTACAATAACACCAACAAATTTTGTTTCATTCTAAAATCCCAAACAATACATGTATAAAATGCAAACCCATAATTGTGCTGGAAGATGTACCAAATTTTAACAAAGAATCACAAAATATTCTGTGTTGGAAGGGAAGCACAAAGATCATCAAATGCAACTCCTGGCTCTTCACCCCAAGAATCTGTGTCTGAGGGCATTGTCCAAACACTTTTTGAATTCTGTCACATTGTTGCTGTGGCCATTTCCCTTGGGAGACCATTACAGTGCCCCAACACTCTTTGGGTGAAGAACCTGATGTCCAACGTAAACCTCTCCTGACATAACTTCAGGCCATTCCCTTGTGTTCTGTCACTGGTCACCACAGAGAATAGATCAGTGTCTGTCCCTCCTCTTCTCTTTATAAGCTTAATTTTTTAAAAAGTAAACATGATGAAAATGTGACACGTTTCAACAAAATATAAGATATTCTGTTACAGAGGTGTTATTAAAAGAACATTTGATATTGCGCTATGTTTAATTTCTTTCTTTCTTTCTCAATTTACACTGTTGATTTTCTTTGTCTTCTTATAATATGGCATCTGTGATTACAATATGGTGCCTGTGATTACAAATTACAATAGCTACAAAACGAATGAGTTTGGGGTCAAACTGACTAAATTCAAAAGGAGGAGGTATTGGCAAACCAGCTCTTACTTCTGTTGGAAGGACACTGAGGAATTTTTGAGAGTTGAAACCAGTTCAACTGGATGTTCAGAAGGAGAAGTTTTGAGATCATGGACTTTAAGCTATTTGCATGGTGGTTTTGGCATGCCTTTGAGCTATATAAATAAGTGGAGTTTTGGGTCAACTTACATAATTTTTATTTTTCAAAAAATTCTGAGGCAAAAAGTCATGAATCATGAGTTGGATGAAAGAGAAAAACTTCTGAGAGATTGATGCAAATGGCTGGGGACGAACCCCCTTGCTCCTTTTACATCTGATCCTAAAGTTTCCAGTTTCAGTATTTTCTGAGATTCCTGTCCAGAATTAGCTGTGACTTATGGGCTTTAAGGATATGCCTAAGGAGATGACAGCAGGATATCCCTTATGTGTTCAATTTTAATGAATTTCTGATGAAAAAAGGCTCTATTTGAGGGAAGCTGTGGGTTTGAGGACAAGATCATTAAACAGTTTTTTGTGATAGTATTCCTTGCCACCTATCTTGTAGGTGTGAATTTCTGTAATGACAGAATTTAACTCAATCTGACAGTCTATAGGCATCATGATCCTATATCAAACTGTCCTATGATTAATTTAGTTGAAATAATTTGCTCTTAAAATGAATTTGTAGATACTATTTATTTTTTTAAAAGTCATCAAACATCTGTGAAAAAATGTATGTATTGCACATTGTATGTTATCCATCTTTGTAGCGTGACTTGTGTATTTTCTGTAGGCTTATGCAGCTATATTTAACATTTTCGCTGTTATGAATTTGTCTTGGTATCCTTCAATCAGCAGCTAATAAACAGGAAAACATATTATTCAGAGTTGGGGGCATTTTTGAAGAATAAACTGTGTTTTTCTTATTGCAAAACTGACTGTCTAAGCTATAAAAAATATATCTCCTTATTTCTTCTTTTCATAAAACAAGCACTTATTTACCCCTCCCCTCAAAAGTTTTACCATTTTCCTTTTACCTGGGAAACATTTCTGTTCCACTCCTGATTCAAACAGAAAAACCTCAGATGATCAATAAGGAAGTATTTTCAGAAAAGTTTTGCTGTAACAAATGTGGCACAAATATGCACATGGTTTCAATTACCTGAGAAGCACTGATATTTTTACTCAATTTCCTCTTAATCCTGCATCACTCACAACTCCCTTGCTTCTGGATTCCTTTTTCAGCAGCCAGGGGTGGGGTTAAAAAAACATTGAAATGGAAGAGAGCTCAACCAGCTCATTCTGTGTAATAAAATCCATTCCACTGTGGTTCTAATTTCATCAACTAATACAAGTCAACATCAAGCATTAATGAGAAAAGGTTTCCAATTAGATACAGTCTGACACTGACCCAGCTTTTCAGTCACCTTCAATTGTCAGCGATAAAAAGGACGGTTCAATATGATATGGATCATTCACTCCAAATCTCCACAACTCATTTATGACAAACACAACTAACAGAGCATAGGGAACTGCTGAATTGTTTTTCATTATGTTGGCACATTGGCTTTAGACTACAGTGGTAATGATCTTTAGAGGTTTTCCATACAGAGTGTCACTAATGAGCAGACCAGGATGGGGCGATGAGGTGATGACAACCCACATTTTCAAGTGACAATATTAGCAACATGATGATGCTTAAAATTCCTTATTATTTCTGGAAAGTAATTCACTACCATACAGAAGAGAGAGTTAGGAGGTTAAGCTATTAAATAAAATGAGTATAGAAAGTGAATAGCTCATTAAAAATGAAACACTTTTGCAAAATACACAAGCCTTGTCTTTACCAGTCGCTGTAAAATGTGCTTCAGTCCGTCTTTCCATACACAGTTACTTAGACTGGTATTTTTGTAAGCTAGGAGATCTAAGGATGTGTTAAAATCTCTAATAAGTGCATTTTCCAGTGCAGTATTCATCTACCTTCAAATCCAGAGCACATATGGGGAATAAAGTTAGGTAGTAGATGTTAAATTCATTCCTAGGTCAAGGGCTTCCTACTGACCAGGGCGTTAAAGGGCAACTTCAAGATGTTGACCTTTACTCCAAAAAACTATTCCAAAACCACTGGGTTGTAATGATCACCTGCAATTTGTGAAAATGTTTAGCATGGCAAGTCAGTAAATTAGAGCACTGCTACAATCGCTAAAAAATTAATTTAAGGTAGCTTAAAATTAACATGTAAAAGCTATCTGGAAACTCCAAAATGCAAGAGCCATAGGTGATATTCTATTCTTTGAGACTGTGTAGAACTTTTACATCAGTTGTTGTGGTTTTTTCTTTCAAACTCTTCTTGAAATTCTTTATTTCAGAATGGAATTAATTCCTTTATGTCTTTGTGGAACATGGGTTTTGAAAACTTGAATTAGTTTCTGTCCGTATAAACTATTTCCTGGAAAAATATGTTCCAAGGATCAGGGTACTTGGGGAAGAAAAGAAGGCTAGGACAGTAAAAGCAAATGTGTTGAGATTTGTTTTTTGCAAGTGCCAAAACTTGAAGGTTTTCATAAGAGGCAACATTGCAAGATGAGATGAGTTCTAATCTTATCAAATGTATTCATCAGAAATGAGCTCAGTAAATATCAGCTTTGCAAAATATGCAAATTACTACTTTTTCCAGTTAATATTTGATTGTAGTGTCAAAAAGAGTAGATTGGTCAAAGAAAAATCTTGTGTTGCTATTCCCCTAGAAAATTTGCCTATTTTAATTTTATATCAGACTAGACTGGGAAAAACCCATACATAATTGCTTGACATACCCATAAGTATGTCAAGCTGCTTTTTTTAAATTGTATAAAAATTCTTGAGTCTGAGTGATTAAAATATATTTTACACATAATTTTCCATTTTTCTTTTTTGCAGGATAATTTTGAAGCTCTTTTCGATACTTGAGAGAATCATTAACTCTGTGGAAACACATTAAGAGAATTATTCATGGATTTTGTGTTTCTTCTTTGTCCACAGGCAAATGATGTAGAAAGAAACTTGCTACTGCAATTTTAAAAAGGTTTCATAAAGCCATGCCAGCAGTTCTGATATATGGATTTCATGTGTCCTAAGTTCTATTTAACATTGCAACATTGCCCAGTATATGTCTGAAAGTTTAGACCAGTGACTTCCTAGCTTGATTAATCATTCCTTTTTTACGTGTTGATTTCAAGATCATACCATATAATAAATAATTCAGCTACATTTTTTCTAGGAATTTCTGCACCATCCAGATCTGACTATGGGTCTTCTTTGTCTTCCTTGCATCATGGAAACAAAAATTTTTACTGAGTGTCATTTGCACAGTCGGTTTATAAGGCAGATGCACCCTGTTGTCAATGGATCTGGACACTTCCCCATATTTCAATGTGAATACTTTAAATGGGTCAAAACTGGCTATTTTCAGTACATAAAATGGAAATTAGTCAAGCTTGTGTGTGTGCATATATGTATACACACATTCTCATTTTGGACATGGGGTTGTGCATGGTTCACAACTCAGAACTGATAAACTTGGGCTTTTTTATACATGTAATTGTTATATAAGTCTGTATATCTGTGTAAACTTCAGACACGGTGTCAGCATAGAATATGATTTGCAAACATCAGGAAACAGAGGCCAAAAAAAAAAAAATAGCAAAGGCCTCCAGAAATTAGAGTACTTATATCCTGCTGGGTGTGAATTCTGAGTATCATGATAGGAGCTTTCTTAGGAAAAAGGAAGAGGATATCATCCACAAATCTGAGAAGTGTGTTGATCTTTCTGTAACATAAGGCTCTTCCAAACTCTAAAGATTAATTTCTTTTGATTTTTGGGCATGGAAGAAGATAGGTCTCTGAAGAGTCTGGCTCAGAACGAGAGTATATCTTACACTTGTGATTCTAGTTATTGCACAGACAGCTATTTGACCCCGACTGCTCCTCATCATGATGTGCCAGTGTGGCTATTCTTTGGACACGCCAAATGTTCAATCTGACCTTGCCCTGGACGAAATACGACCATGTTTGTGCTCGTGTCTATATGCTTTCTTTGACTGGTCTGGTCCCACTGCTCTTCTTGGGGAGTAAATAACAGTAGCCATCATGCAGAGGGCCTTTGTTGCAGTCCAGAGCAGTCTAAGGCACATCTACCTCATACCATTTAAGTTCTATTACATAAAGTGCGTCAAATCATAGGTCAAACGAAGAGCTCACCTTCATTCATTATGCTACATACGAATATCCTGAATTCCTATGCAAATTTTCTTATTTCTGAGCTGTTTAAAAACCATGGCAAAGGCCTCGTCAGATGAAGGAGAATGGAAGATCTTCTTGGGACTTTGCTTATGAGAGGTGACTGCCATTAGGTGGTAGGAAAGGTGGGGCTTGTATTGATAATGTGTGATTACACACACCTTTGGAATTTATTGCTTTTTACCCCTGTCCTTGGTGCTGGCATACCTTGTGCAGGAGTTGACTGTCCAGTGCTGTAACACAAAATATTTTGGTGGAAGAGTTATTAAATGTTGGGAAGAAATTCTTAACTGTGGGAGTGGTGTGGCACTGAAACAGGTTGCCTGGAGAAGTTGTGGATTTCCCGTCCCTGGAAGTGTTTAAAACCAGGTTGAATGGAGCTCTGAGTAACCTAGTTTAGTGGAAGGTGTCTCTGCCAGCAGCAGAGGGGCTGGAATCAGATGACCCTTAAGGTCCCCTTCAGCCCAAAACATTCTATGATATATCCATTGCATTCCTTCCATGTGTGAAACACTTCTTAATCAAAAACATTTTTATCCCAAGTATTTTCACAACAAAGGCACAGAATGTTAGGATTTACTTTCAGTAGTGGATTATCAGCACAAGATTGAAGACAAACCTTTTTGATTTAAAATCCATTTAGTTTTTACAATAATGTAGGAGATATGCACTGTGAAACCTACCCATGTGCTAGTGCCTGGCTAGGATTTGTACAGGGATTTACTAATCAATGTCTTCTACTGACACAAGCAAATGGAAGAACTGCTGCATTTTCTTTTGGGAACTGAGGCCATGAGTGTTTTGACTTAATTTGTCAGCTTCTGTGGTTGTGCTAAAATATGGAGTCCTTCGGCTTGGAGGCAACAGAAACTCTGCAAGTTACTACATAGCACGGTGGTGGAGTTTCACAACAATGCCCTTGGGACATGTGTTACCTAACAAAACAATTTGCAATTTTCTTCAATCTATTTATCTTTTTTATTTAGTTAATTTTTAATCCCAATCCCAAACCTCTTGTTCCACAACCACTAACTTTGTACACTGAATATTCATAATTCTCCTGATTTCAGTCTTCCAGAAAAAACTGAAAAATATTAAGGCAGGTATAGGCCACTGTCAATTTTATCTGTATGTATTGTAAAAGGGATAACAGAAGTCATATTTGGCAAATATATTCCTCTTATGATGGACAGATGTGACTTGCAACCTGATAGGTTTATTTGCTTGATAGGTAAATTTGCAGATTCTTCAGGATATTTTCTTCACCTAGGTTAGGTGCAAGGTTTTTCCAATGATAACTGAAGTTAGGCAGAAATCCAATCTGCAATTATTTTTTTTTTACCTCTTCTGTATAAAAACGAGACATCTGGGGAAATTTCAGGATTTTTGGAAAGTTCTAAGTGCTTTCCAGCTCTAAATCAGGTCAAACATATTTAGAGACTAGTCATTCCTGATTTATTATCTAATTTTTGCTATTAGTAGCTGCTGAAAAAAAAAAAAGTGAAAAGCCCAAACAAGGCAGACACAAGTTAATGATATTTTTCTAAGCATAAAGTTACATTCTCTGCAGTTCAGGGTTTTGGCAGAGCTTCACAATGTTTTGCTTGAACTGTCACATCTATCAGAAATTAGAGTTAGCTTGGCAAGAGAATAAGTGTTCACCATACCTAGATAGGAAGTGCATCAATTTCATAACACATAAGGGAAAAAAATGAGGTTGCATTTCTAAAGCAGCATGACTCTATAGTCAACACAGTTGAAATCATATTAAATGTCTTAGAATTCTCACACTGTTAATCAGATTATTATTGGATGAATAATGTGTTCTATGAACCCAAGGTAGGAACACATGGACCTGATTCCTCCACTGAGAAACTGAGTGATATGATTGTTGTCATAGTGTGCTGATTAAAAAAAAAGGTAAGAAGAAATTCAGACTGTGTTGCCTAAGGACTTCATTTTACAAAGGCATTAATAGAGTTAATAGACGATGTCCCATAAACTGGGTGGATTGTTTTGCAGGCTGTATATTTAGGATGGAAACTGCAGTTCCTCAGAAATTTTGGAATCTCAATTTGACATACGAATTACATTTTTTTGTAAAGAGGAAAAATCTTTCCTATACAGCCCTTGTTCAGAGGGCCATGACAGAAGATGGACTCATTCTGCCACTCATCATATTGCTAACAAGAAATATGGTAGGACAAATGAGTTTGAGGTCAGAAATAATAATAAGCAAAATTGATATCCCTATCTAAAATATATACAAAAAAAATCAATTGGCAGAACACTTGCTATATGATGTCAAAAGAGCCCTTTATCTCCTTATCAGGCAGCTGTGAAGAAACAGGTGCTGTCAAGAAGTTGGACTGGTTGCCATTCACAGCCTCTGGAAAAAAATTCAAAAACCCTAAACAAGGCAGGCAAAAGTTGTCTTTCTAATTTCTCAGTATAGCATTTCAATGATTATAAAAGGAGATAATGAATTATTTAATATATAAGGATTTGAGTGATTTCAAGTCCCTGAAAACATCTTCCCTAAGAAACAACTATAACTGATGAAGTTTCTTATGGCTTTCTTTCCTTGAGCTCAAGGACAAATTTAACTCAAGTATGCTATGATGGCAAGAGTAGCTCATTCTTTATTAAATATCTGTTATTCCACACGGAAGAATGGAGGGAAGGATTGTAAAAATGAGAGGAGTTATGAATATCCTGTGGACAAAGAGCTTCAGTGTGCATTGCTGCTTTATTGGATCCTAGAGGCTTCACAGTGATGAACACTGCCAGCATGACGACATCTTAAATACATATTCCCTTTTGTATGATAAATGGCATAAACTCACTGCAGACTTTGCCACAGTCTGCAGAGGAACACACAGCACTGCTCTCTGAGTGGATTCTCCTGTGGCTAACACGAGCTGAGCTCCCAATGTAATCCTCAGTTATACTGACCAGAGTGGCAGCCTGACATGAGGTACAAACTCTTTGCAGATCAGGTACCACTGATTATGGTACTCTCTTGGGTGTAGCGACGCGAGTTTCAGGTTTTGAATTTGTATTTGTATTTGTTATTTGTCTGTACTTGGTATGTCCCTTTCACCCCCCTACCCCTGATGACCCCTGTGGTTCCTCCTGATGTAACCCCACCCCCTTCCCTTCCCCATTGGGTCAGAGCGTTTCCCCGCCCAGGCCCCGAGCTGGGAAAAGGAGACACCACGCCCCTACTCACTCTCTGTCCCTGCTTCCTCCATGATGAGAAGGGGCTCTGGCAAAGCCTCTTCCACATGGCTGCACTGAATAAACATCCTTATTAACCCGAGAGAGCACGCTTCCTTCTTCCAAGCCTGAACCCACGCACAGCCGGCTGAGCTGAGGACCCACACAAACTGTTTCTGTGGTCTGGGGGATTGGCTAGCTGGCAATAGCACCCCCCTCGAAAGAAACAGCAACACTTGGGTATATTATTTGATGTTGAAAATGACTAAAAACCATTCTGTGGTCTTTTCCTTGATGACAACAGTACAGTATTTGTGCCTTTCTTTTCTAGTTTCCGATTTTCATGAAATTGACAGGGAGTTAATGTATTTGAGAACTCTGCTTCACAAATTTGAATTGATATTGGCTTCTGGATTGAAAATTTATGGGGAGAAGATAGTTAACAGAAAGATACAGCATGATTGCCTAAAGTATTAGGGAAATTACCTAATACTTTTCCCTCTTATTTCTCTTCAAGTGGAGTGCGAGGGATTTGGGAGGAACTGAAACTACAACTGTAGTGTTTGAACCCTGCAGCACCTCAGAAGAAAAGAGAGAAAGTGTTTTGTGTCTCCTTTTCCTAAAACATAATGGAAAGTACATCTGAAGAGTTGGCTTAAATAGCTAACATAAGTTGTTCAGATATTTTTTATTGTCACATCAAGTGCAGCCAGTAATTACATATTGTTTCACACAGTACCTTGACTTCTGTTTGGAAATGAAAAAAAATTATATTTGACATTTACACATTGCTCTTAGAGAGGCATAGCAGGCTATAAGTTTTATTAAAAAATTGAATTTCCATCATTGCAGAAAAAACAAAGTCATCCAATGTTGCCATTTTAACTTTTCCTTTTCTCACTTTACTAAATCCTATACATGTAAGGATCTTTTTAAAATTATTTAACTTCTTGGTGATTAATTATATCTGTTTGCTTGAGTGTAAATAACTATTCCATTTCAATATAGGTAAGACTAGGAAAATGTCTTTAAACTGATGGAAGATTTTTTCCCTTTCAGAAACCTCTGTGCATTTCATGCTGGTAAACAATAATTTGATTTGGAAATTGCTCCAAACAGGCAGATATTCTTCTATTAATGTATGAAAGAACTTTTCAGCTGTTTAGGTGTGTTGAAGAATTGGATATTGAATATGCATTTTAAAATCTGTCGCCAAGCTCAAAAATACTTCTGGGCTGGTTAAGTTCAGACATTGTTTTGTAAACTATTGTGATTGTGTGGAAAAGGAATTTGCATTGGCATCTAGTCAGATGCTGTGTTTCTGTTGATTCTTAAACCTCCAACAGAAATATAGCTAGAAAAAGGGGTTTGTGAATGTCTTTAAAAGATCCTGTAAATAAGGACACTGAGGAAAAAATTATCTCAAAGACCACATACTATAATGTGTGTGCATGTGTATTATATGATTTGTGTTTGCAGTGGTGGCTTGGAAGTGCTCTCTGTAGAAGAAAAGTAGTTTGGTACCTACAGTTCCTACAACCCTTGGAGGTTTAAAATTCACAACAGGGATACAATCATAAATTCCAGAACGTGAGATAAATTCACAGGCATTCCAGACAGGGTGTAAATAAAAAATGAGTCATTGCTTTTACCTTCAGGAGTCACAGGTCCTGTGGCTGCCTTTGAACCAATGACATAGAGGTAGAAGTATCTTCCATTTCATCACTCCATTCTATCTGGTTCCTGTCTTTCAATCTCTTCTTTATTCCAGATGATATCTTTTGTGTTACATTATTTACAGTACTGTGAACAATCTTCCCTCTATCTCCTCATTTCCATCTCATTTCTCCTGTCCATCACAAAATGTATACGTGAAAAGCAATTTGACTGGGAAGACACACAAATACAAGCCTTTCCATAATAATGTAACATGGTATCTGATGAAATAATTGACTGCTAGGATTTTGACTGTATATGTAATTGAACTTCTGAAATAAGATCTCATGGTTATGACTCATCCCCTTTCACATCAGTGGCACACCTGGGTGTTTACATAGTATTTCTAGTAACATGGCAGATGGAAACACTGTTCATAGCACTGATCCTGTTCTGTTTCAAACTCCAGTATAAAAAGAAGGATAAAGTTCGTATAGACCTATAGAGTTTGTTGTTCTAGCTGAAATTATGTACTAAAAATAAAACAAAAAGACTGCTGCTGTTGTTATTTTTGCTGTTATCTTCCTGGTGTTGAACCAGTGGGAACTAGTAGTATCTTATGATACTTTCTGTACAACGACTTTCACTGTTCAAACATTCAGTGAAACTGATCAGTCTGTACTGCTTGAAACTGCACATATTCAAGCTTTATATAGGGCATAATTTTTAGCTGCAGTGTTGTTTATTCTGACTCTGCAGCCTGGAGGTATTGTAGTTACCTAGCTTCCATTGCATAAAGGAATGATTACATATATTTGCTCCTTTCTTCTAAGCAGAGTGCAAAAGTGTAAATTTAATAAATTAAATTATTTAGCAGCAGCACATAATTTTTTCTATTTTACATGAGATTTGTAACAGTAGTGGTTAGCCCTTGACAGTTACGTATAGCAATTGATGGTAATTAAATACTAGTTTATTTCCTCTACGCAGCAATATATTTAGTTTTATATATATGGATCACCTATTTGCCTGGAAATATGATGTTTCTGTAATTAAAATTAATAAATACTCATTGAAAATACTTGGTAAATTATAAGTATTTTTTAGAAAACATAAGGCAAAATGAGTGCTTTATATTAGGCAGTAGCTCACAGGTCATTACACATATATAATGCACCGAGTCAAAATTAATAGCTACTCAAATAGCAAAGCTTCCAAAGGCTGGCTTGTCCCTGCAATTTATCTGTGCTACTGCTGTTTCTGTATACATTGCAGAGCTTTGCAATGCATCTGTTTTTGTAAATGTTTTCTTTTTCATGATTGTTTTTGTCCAGACCTATTATCTTAGCAACTTGTAGCCATTAAAGTCTGTAATTCTGCTCAAGGGACAAGTGTATTTATTGCTTGAGATACCTCATTTTGGTCACCCTGAACTTGTCTCCTTAGCTGGCTTAAATGTAGCTAAGCTCCCTTGAGAGACTGCACCTTAGCTGCTCCCTTGAGAGACTGCACCTCAGCAGCGGCTGTTTTTCTCCACAGGGTGCTCAAACATATGTTCTTAAAAATCTTCTCTGAGATCTGCTAGGGAAGAAAAAGAAGTTTGATAAAAGCATCTTGCTTGACCACTTTCTATGGTGAGCAGGTGATCTTCAGTGTTATGTGGGGAAATCCAATTCTGATCTTGAAATGCTGAGAATCAAATTTTGATGAGAAGCTGTTGTCATAAGAGCTCAGAGGAGCTGTGTGTGCCTTAGATCTGTTTCTTCTCCAAAAGAAGTGTTTGGGAAACCTTTACCCAAATAATTGAGTGAATCACTAGAGAGTTTTAATAAGTTTATTTTTGAGTGTGGGGTTTTGATTACGGGCAGATGGGGCATGGGGCTGATCCACTTGGACTGTCACAGCAATATGACCCATTTTCTCTTTTTAGATTTCCAAAGCATACATTTCTTTGTGGACTTCCTATCAGACTGTGTTCATTACTGTATCAGGACATAAATGTGATTTCTTGGGTCACCCTGTGGTGGTTGATCTTGACTGGGTGCTAGGTGCCTACCAAAGTCACCCTGTTACTCCCATTCTCAACTGGACAGGGGAGAGAAAATACAATGAAAGGCTTGAGGGTCAGAATAAGGGTAGGGAGATAAATGACCGGTTACAACCATGGGGTTGTAGGGGTTTAGGGCAAATCTGGGAGGAAACCTCCTAAGGGGCACGCCCTCCCCTCCCCCCAGCCAGTTCGAAAAAAGAAACCTCCTCAGAAAGAAGTGGAAAGAACCCTGTTTATTAAACAGGAAAGCACTCCCTGGCACAATAAATTGAACAATACCCGATGATAAGAACTTCATGCCACTCTGGACAGATGACAGGTTTAGGAAAGAAGTCCGTCCTGTAGGTGGTTGCTCTGTGTCAGTTCCTCTGGTGCTGGGAAGCGTTGCTGTGCAGATCTTGGTGGGTTCCAGATGCAGCCCCCACGGCGCTCCCCCAGGCCCTCAGTCCAGAGAGATTTTTAACAGTTCCAAGGGAAGGTGAAAAAAAAGAAAAAAAGGTAAGAAAAAAAGAAAAAAAAACAACAGGAGGACAAGCAAAAAAAAAAGGCGAAGCTTCTCCCTCCCTGCTTGCTACACATTAACTAACTAAGTACTGAAAAGAAAACTCTCCCTGTATTGCTGAATTCGACTCTCAAGGCCAGCCGGTGGAGGACAGTTTCTTAAAACAAACTGCGTGCCTCTCCCCTCCCCCAGCTCCCAGAACCAACAGACGATTGGGGATACAAGCATCATGTCACCCCAGGACACCAAACCAGACTTGATTTAGGGAAAATAAATTTAATTTATTATCAATAAATCAGTAAATTACCAATATCACAGTAGGATAATGGGAAATAAAATAAAATGTTAAAATGCCTTCCCCACACACCTTTTGTCAAAGGCTGGAACTGACTCTTAAATTCTCTACATTCTCCACACAGCAGCACACGTAGATGAGGAATGGGAGCTGGATACAGCTCAGCACACATTTGTCTCATTTGTCACATTTGTTGTGCCTTCCTACCCACACTGTTCCTCTGCTCCAGTGTGAGGTCCCTCCCACAGGGAGCAGTCATCCATGAGCTCCTCCAACATGAGCCCTCCCCACAGCTTCCATTCTTCATGACCTGCTCCAGCATACATCCATCCCATGGGGTTCAGTCCCTCAGGAAAGACCTGTTCCTGTGTGGGTCTCCGCGGGGTCACAAGTTCTGCCAGGAAACCCATTCTGGTGTGGTGCCTCTCTTCACAGGGCCGCAGCCCCTGATCTTGTTTCAGCACAGGCTTCTCACATGGTCACTTTGGGCACATCTACCCCTTCTGGTGTGGGGTCATTGGCAGGCTGCAGGCAGTGATCTGCTCCCCAGGTCTCCAGCAGCTGAAGATGAGCAACCTGCCTCACCATGGTCTTTAGCATGGGCTGCAGGGGAATCTGCTTTGGTACATGGAACACCTCCCACCTGTCATTCTCCACTGACTGTGGTGTCCACAGAGCTGTTTCTCTGACACACTCTCAATCCTCACTTCCAGGTGCTGCTGCACAGCAGGTTTACCCTGTTCTTAAAAGAGTTATCCTCAGGCACTGCCACTCTTGTTGATGGCTTGGCTTTGACTGTCAGTGTGTCCACTTTGGTGCCATCTGGGTGTGACTGTATTAGACATGGGGGAAACTTCTGTCAGCTTCTCAGAGGCCATCTGTGTAGCCCCTCCACTACCAAAAATTACCCTCTTCAGTCCCGATACCTGGTGTCCAAGTAGTCTGAAAAGAGGCAAGGCTATGACAAAAAGATTTAGCTCTCTGTTTTTATGACCGGAGAGATCTTGGCTGTTGCCTATGCGCAGTGAATTTGAATTTCGGAATGGAAATTCTTAGATTAAACTTTGCTTTATGTATATATTGTGGCATTCAACTAAGAAAACTGTCTGTACAATCAAAATTATTTGCTCCCTGCTGGAAATAAGGAAAGGGATTATGGTTGCAATATGGATACAAGGTTCCTCAGCAGTTACTTTATATGCATGAATGATTTGCACAGAGGACTGGATACTGGCTCAAATTTAATTTCTGGTCAATAGGCATTGTAAATGTGCAGTCCTAGCAATGTTGCAGACTGCAGCAAATCAAAGCACAGTCCATTCTTTGTGCCATACACCAGTCAATAATGTCAGCACACCCGACAAAAGCTCTGTGACCAAAAGGGAAAGGCTGTATCTATAACTGTAAAGCATTATATCTGTCCTCTGTGATTTGCTTTATGGTGATTGACAATGCATTAGTTAATTATGGTTTTAATTTTTTTTTCTGTTTTTTTTTCCTTTAGTAACACAGGGTCATGTGAAAAAAGAGGGAAACTTCCCATGAAAAATTATTCAGTCTGTTCAGAAATAGAATATTTGGGAGGGCACTGGATGCAACAGACAAAAGGAAATGAAAAAGTTATTAAATTACCAGGAATTACCAGTTATTAAAACCAGGAATTAAAAGCCTGTGACTGAAATACAGAGCTGGAGAAACAACCAAATGTGTCAAGAGTGGTTTGTCAGGCTATGAGAGGGGTAGGACAAATGTATGCATTGTGCACAGCTTGCTACAATATGAAGAAACTGAGCTGGAAAAATGAACTCTTCCATGTCCTATTATCTTCCACATAGTTAATCTTTCTGATTTTTATTCAAATACATAATTGCTTTTTGCCTCTGAAACCCTTCAGCCTCTTGGGAGGCCTCATTTAAGACCATGGCTAGGCACATCTACCTCAAAGATCTGACTAGGAGACCTTAACATATACTCCTAGAAAAGTGGATTAGAACTTTACAGTTATGGTGTTATTTTTTCCATGGTTGTTGTGTTTTACAGTCCAGTTATTGATTTGTAAAGCTGAGAAATGATAGTGTGTTAGAGGATTAATCTGTTGTGTGTTTGCTATTTTCTGGAGACATAGATTTATTAACTCTTCCCTGTTCTTGCTGATAAGTAGCTGGAGAAAATGGTAGCAGACATAAACACAAACTGTTTAAACTGAGACAGCTGTGGGCTGTTTTGCTGTCTGCCCCTTCTTGACTTTCTTTCTTATACTTTCAGTTCTTTGAATTTTTGACTAGCCACTAGTGCATGTTAGCTATCTTGCCTTTATTGACATCAGGAAAAAGAAGAAATGAAGCGACTCAGGCTTGGCACCAGGCCAAACTATCTGCAGTTTGGCTTTTCAACAGACAAATCAGTGTACAAACAACATCCCTTCAATTTTGCCAATGTCAATTACTGAAAATATCAAAACATGTTTATTTTAAATTTTAAAGAGGCAAATTAATTTTGTTAGTTAAACAAGATTGGAGGGAAGTAGGGTTTGGTCTTCACCATGAAGCTGCCCTCTCATGCATTACGGTATAAGTCTAAGTTTTGCTACCAACTTGTCCCTAAACTCCACTGAAAGCTAAAGTAATAAAGCAAACTTATCATTTGAAATTTAGTGACATGACTTCAAAGAATTGAAAAGGGAGAGCATGAGGAACAAGAGCAGCTGCTTCTGCCTTATGAGATTGTTCTCGAGAGGAAGTTTTTTCTGTAGTGAGCTGCACAGTGGAAAAGATGCAAATTGTAGCAAGGGCATTAGATGTTATTATAGGGAAGAGTTGGAAATTTTGTAGGGACTCAGCCTTCTATATAATATCTGCATTTTTTTTTTCCCCAGAGCCCTTAGATACTTGGGAGTCTCTAATCTAAGAAGGGATTGATGAACTCAGCTCCATTAATTTTTGGAAAATGTTGTCTTTTCTTTCCCTCTTTGTCTGGTAATAGTGATGTAATTGTTGCAATCATTAAGAAGTATCTGTATGCCACAATGAATGATATTGATCCAAATCCCATCCAATTCTCAAACTGGCTTGAACACTGGAGCAAAAATAGTCCCACTAATTCAGTCCTTTACTCGGGCTAGTCTGTGTTTTGGGTCTACTAGTCCCTTGCTAGTGCAGCTGTCGTGCCTTTGGTGGCTGCAGAGGACTAGGTCTTAGCATGTTTTGTCTCACACTGTTGGGACAGAAAAGATATGATCAGAAGGGAGGGCCCCACAGGGAGGGTCCTGCAGAGATGGCTCAGTGTTACACCTTTCCTTTTCCTTTGTGCTCAGTCACTATCACTTTCCAGCTCATGTCCTGGCTGTGCACCTGTGAACAAAAGAGCACAAAAAGTCCAGTTTACATAAGAGGCATGCACCAGGTGAACTACAGAGGGACACAGATTGGTCCCCCTCACTCTCTTTCTCCTCTTTCTCTTTTGCTTTTTTGTCTTGCAACACCAGCTCTGGACCATGCATGCAGCAGTACGAATATGAGATCTAAGGAGTGGTGATAATATTTGTTTTCTTAGCTTGCTTTGCCTGGTCAAAGCACAGCTTTCCTATTCTACCCCAGATTATGTTTTGAAGCCTGTTTTGGGAGGGGAGAGTTTGTAAAGGTGTTTGTGGCTTATGAGCCTGCCCCTTTTGTATTGGTGTACTGTGGCTTGTGAGCCATCACCTTTGTTGTGAGAGTAGAGAACTTATTGAAGTGTACTGTATGAGATTAAGGACTTGTTAGCCAACAACTTTTGTAGCAGTGTATTGTAAGAATTTCAAGGCTTGTTAGCCAACACCTTTTGAATCTAGGTAGCGAGCTGGTTGCTGGAGTTAAGACTCATATCCATAAACATAAGAGTTCCCTGATGCCTGGTCAGGTGTCTTTGTTCAACCTGACAAGAATTTATAATGAACATCATACCCCATACCAGTGGGTCATGACACCAGTGACACTAAATCATTCAGTATGGATATTCAGACCATGATATTGGTGTTTTTACAGCTTGATGTCTTTCTTCCTATAAAGTAAATCTTCCCTTCTAAATTAACACTTCTGTCTCTGTGCTTCACATTTTATCTCTTTCACAAAATTCTGGAATCAAAAGGTGGAAGGGACCACAGCAGGTCATCTGGTCCAACCTCATTGCTCAAGCAGGTTTGTCACAGAGCACATAGCACAGGATTGTGTCCAGACAATGCTGGAATATCCACAGTGAGGTAGACTCTATAACCTCTCTGGGAAATCTGTTCAAGTGCTCAGTACCCTGCAAAGTCAAGAAGCTCTTCCTCATGTTCAGGTGGCAATTCCTGTGTACCTAGTTCTTCCTGTTGCTTCTTATGCTATTGCTGGCACCATTGAGCAGAGTCTGTCTCCATTCTCTTGACACCCTCCTTTCAGGTACTTCCTGATATTGATGAAGTCAGTTTTCTCTTCTCAATGCTAAACAGGCCCAAATTTCTCAGCCTTTTGTAATAAGAGGCCTTCTTCAGTTTCCTAATCACCTTTGTCACTCTCCACTGAACCCACTCCAGGAGTTTCATGTTTCTCCCTCACTGAGGAGTGCAGAACTGGGCACAGCACTCCAGATGTGGCCTTTATCAAATCTGAGTAGTGGGACAGGATTGTTTGTGTCAAACTGCTGCCAATGCTCATCCTAATGCTCCCCAGAACACCATTGGCTTTCTTGGCCACAAGGATGCTCTGCTGACCCATGGACAACCTGGTCCACCAGGACCCCCAGATCAGTCTTCACAGAGATGTTTCCCAGGAGGTCAGTTCTAGCCTGTACTAGTGTCTGGGGTTATTCCTTCCATTGCTTCAGACTTTGCACTTGAAATTCAGACATTTCCTCTCTTTCCGTCTCTCCAGCTTGTCAAGATCCTTCTGGATGTCAGCACGGCCCTCTGGAATGCAGACTGCTCCTCCCAGTTTTGTGTTGTCAGTGAACTTGCTGGTAAGGCATCTGTCCCTTCATCCAAGTCATTGATCATTGTGTTAATCATTACTGCACTCGGTATTGAACCTTCAGGAGCACTACAAGAGACTGGTCTCCAAATAGACCATCTGCTGCTGATTATGACTCTCTGATATCTACTGTTCAGCCAGTTCTCAAAACATTCAAAATACACTTACCTTGTCTGCATTTCCTGAGTTTTCCTATGTGGAAATAGTGACAGTATTGATTTCAGTATTGCTGAAATCAAGGCAGACAATACCCACTGCTTTCCCCTTATCCATCCACATAGGATTCTCATTATAGAAGGCAATCAGGTTGGACAAACATCTTTTCCCCTTAGTGAGTCCATGCTGACTTCTCCTCATCACCTGTCCTTATGGAATATATGGCCTCCAGAATGAGGCGCTCTATCAGATTTCCAGGGATTGAGGTGAGGCTGACTAGGCAATAGTTCTGGGTCCTCCTTCTGGCCATTTTTTACGACTAAGGTGACATTTGATTTCCTGCAGTCCTCAGTCACCTCTCCTGATCACCAGGACCTTTCAAAGATGACCATGAGCAACCCAGCTTTGGTGCCCATCAGCAGGGTCCATGGACTTGTGGATGCCTGGTTTACCTGACTCCAAGCCAGTCCTCCTTGACCCAGGGCAAGTCTTTCTTCCACCCTTCCTTCTCCCTAGTCTCCCAGCCTGCGAACTCCTGAGGGCTGGTCTTGCCAGTGATGATGCAAAAAAGGTGTTCAGTAACTCTGCCTTCTCTGCATCCTCCATTACCAGGGCACCCCCTTTATTTAGTACAGTTCCTCATTTTCCTTAGTTTTTCTTTGGTTGTTGAAGTATTTGAAAAAGCCTTTCTTATTATCCTTGACATCATTGTCTAGAATTAGTTCCAAGTGATCCTTGGCCTTCCTTTCTTCATACTCTGAGAACCTCTCTATATTTGTTTCAAGGGGGATGTCCCTCCTACCAACTCCTGAGTGTTTCTTCCTTGTGCTAGAATACTAATGGGAGTTTCTTTTTCACCCATACAGGCCTTTCGCCTGCTTTCCTCACTTTCTTACCTATCAAGGTGTGCCCTTCTTTTCCTGAAGAAGTGATACTTGACTATTGATCAACTGTCTTGGACTCTCTTCCCTGCATAGCACAATCCCATGGAATTCTTATCCCTGAAGAAGCTAAACCTAGCTCTCCTTAAATGCGTGGTTGTGATTTTACTTATTGTCCTGCTTCCCCCTCATCTGATACTGAGCTCCACAGTCTCACAGTCACTACAACTGAGGCTGCTGCCAGCCTTCAACCAAGCCAACCAGGTCTTCCCTCTTTGTCAGTGTAAGGCTGAGCAGCACATCATTCCTTGTTCTTTCCTGAACCACCTACATAAGGAAGTTATCATCCATTTTTTGGATGCTTTGTGTCTCACTGTGTTGCTTGTCCAGCAGGTTTCAGTATGGCTGATATCCCCCACAAGAACCAAGGCTAGTGGCTGTAGGAATATTTCCAGCTCCTGTAGAAGGCCTCACTGACTTCCTCCTCCTGATCAAGTGGCCTGTTGCAAACATCCTCAACAGCATCACACTTAATAAATAGTCTGACCCTTAGTCTTAACCCATAGACTCTCAACTCACTCATCACCTGCTCTAAGACAGAGCACCTGCAGTTACCAGTCACACTGATTGAAGCTTCACATTCTTAGAGGCCGTAAAATCAGATTCTTTTTAATTCCCCTCCAGAACTTCCAGATGAAACAAATCTTAAAATTTTGGCTTAACCTCTCTAAACACTCGTTTCACAAATGGAAAATTAGGATACTGATTCCTATTTTTTTAAAGAGATTGAACTGTGCAGCTGAGATGTACTATATAATTGCTAAGTCATACCTTTGTTATAGGTGTGGAGTCAAACAGTTCTCCATACTTTCCAATTGCTTTTGCCACAAAAGGTCATAATCTTTCTGGACAGCTGGTAGGGCTTTGTTACAACTTTATTTTTTATTTCTTATCTCTTATGTGTTTTACTAAGCACAGAAAGTCCAGTCATGGCAGTCCTTCTTTCTATCTTCTTCATTTTTTCTTTGGAGTCATAAATATAGCCACTGTTTGTTGATGTTATTGTTGCTACAGTTCATTCCCTTGAGATCTGCATAGAGATACATAAAGGTTAGATGTGGCCCATGTTTTTTTGATATTATCTCCAACTTTCCAAGAGAAGGGTGGTGTTTGGTTGGAAAACACCCAAACACTTAGAAACTTTTGAGAGGAAAAGAGAGAGGTGGGGTGGTGGAAAATGGGAACCTCCCTCAGTTATTTGAATGCACACTTGAAATACTAGTTACTTTCCTCCCTAAGAGCTCATTGCTTTGTCTCACTTCTAAATAGCATAGAATTTTCACTACCAATCTAAGTTATTTACCACTCTTTTCACTTCCCCAGTGAGCTAGCTGGTATTGTCAGCTGGAGTTCCATATCACCTTTTTTTAACAGAGACAAATATATTGCAGTCATGATGGAAGAGTGCTTCAAAAGAGCTTCTGCTGTAACTGGGGTGGATATTGGCCCTTCCTCAGGTATGCTGACAGTTGGAAAGAATACAGTTGCCTTGTTACCAGGAGGAACATTAGCTTTATCATTTTCCAGTATGAACAAAATTCCATAGCAGCATATAAAGTTTGTCTTTTGCATTGCTTTTATTTTCTTAACACCAAAGTAGGGAGGTGAAAGATTATACTTATAAAATCTATCCACTCTGTTTCAGATAATTTTAGAGGCATATAAATCTGGAGCAAAGTAGCTATATTTATGTAAGAATTGCAGTGAAGCTCTCCTGCATTAGGTTCTGGTTCAAATCATCATGTAACTGGATAGACTCTCCTGCTAGTCCCGAATCCTACATTAATGCTAGTCAACTAGCATTGAATATTGTTCATAATAATAATGCAAGTCCCGAATCCTACATTAATGCTAGTCAACTAGAGTTGAATATTTTTCATAATAATAATGTTCAAAATTATAATATTGTTATAATAATAATAATAATAAGTCTAACTTAGAATAACACAGTTTACTGGAGACCACCTGTTTTGTTTTAGGAGGTGTGGAATGAGCTATATTTTTTTTTAGATTAAATTTGTGAATATCTAAATTTGGCCTTTTACTGTTTCTTCAACATGATATATGCTTGAAAAACTTCCTCTGGTACAATTTGCTTGGCCTTTCCTGTCAGAGAATGGAAGTCTTTTAAATAGCAACTAGCAAATAATTGTTATGTGTAGAGGAGAACTTCTTGTTCCTTGCAAGCTGTAATGGATATTAATATGGCAAGACCAGACGCTTGATCTGTTTTTCTGGGTGTTCCCTGCTGGCCAGGAGAATCACCCTGACTGCCACTATTCTTGTTGTGCTGAACATGGAAATCGACTGATTCTCAGGGTATAGTCAGAGAGGTGGATTTGGTTTAATGTCTTCCTCCAGCTTCAGTGACCAGGCTCAGGGGTTTTAAACTCAGGAAGCTCTCCTGATTTACATATCTTATTCTGCCTTTTTTTCTGGCCTTCTTGCATCTCCCTTGTACCTTCCTTTCCCACATTGGTCTCCTTCTTAGTAAACAATCCTGAATTATTCTTAAATGGTCATAGTTCAGATATATCTTTGTCCAAATTTGGTATTTCTGACACCATTATCCAGGCATTCTTAGTTTTATATAAATCTATATAAAACTATATACTATATAGTTTTACTATATAGTAAATCTATATACTATATATATACAATAATACTATGTTATTACTGACATAGTAACACTGGTATTTTTGGTCTTTCAAGACAATCTATTAGGAAGTCCCTAGTGCTCCCCTCCAGACACCTCTGGAATCTGGCACATTACCTTTTCATTTTTATGGGAGATCTTCCCATCCTTCATGGCTGTGCCTGTAAATTCTCAACTGCTGCCTGTTATGTTCAGAATTTTCTTATATTGACTCTGTAGTTTTCAGGGTTCTTACTGGAATCTCATGCTGGGTTCTAGTTAAAAGGCTATTATTTGCCTGCAGATCTAAGTTGTCTGATATGAATTTTCAGACCAGAAACACACTCTACCAGTGGTAGTAATGAAGTTATCATTATAGAGAGGATGTATGCTGTATTCATAAATATCTTTGTGAATATCGAACATTTATCAAAATGTTTAGAAAATAAAAGGTCTCACAAATTTAATTTAGTCCATTAGTCACAAATTTTACACAATATTTTAATAATTCTACAGGCCATTGCAATCTTCATTTCTATGGGAGTGTTTAAACTACAGGTTGCATAACACAGTTAGTTATTTTAACTTCTAGAATAGCATTAAACCCCTTTGGAATCATTATTAAGGAGCACATAGATATGTTTATACATTTATTTGTATTGTAGGCCCTGGTGTTACAGGTGTTACCAGGTGCCCTGCTGTTATAGACCTGTACATACACTTCTAGCACTGTTCTGAAATGTCTGAATAAGCTAATGCAGATGAAAGGATCAACTATCATAAATATCATGTGAGGTATAGTATTATACTGGCATTTTCTTATAGGTGGTGGATTTCCCAACCTGCTGAAAGGTTGCTGTCAGAACATTAGCATGCCTCCATAAAACTTCAGTTTTATGTAATTTTACTCTGAAATATTAGGAATTCTTCCCTACCTACAACACTCCTATTCAATTTATTTATAAATAGTTCTTCATTTAAACATCATAGAAAGGGACATTCATGATATTCTGTTATAATGTGCAAGTTTTCATCTCTTCTTTCACATGTCATTAAGACCTGGCCTATATAGTTGCTAATTTTCCCTTGACTGGTGATTGTAATTTCTATCAGCTAGATGGGTTTCCTGACATGTACAAGTAGCCATTAGCATGGAGGTCAACAATCATATCTCTGTTTATATGACCTGAGTAGGAAATTCAGGAACTGGTCTCTAGAAATCACAACCTTGTGCCCCAGCTCAGGCTCCATTCTGACAAAAACATCTGATTACAAATATGCTCCCATCTAAGATTCATCACGCAGTTAATGATTGCACAAAAACGTAAAGGACAGAGAGACTTTTTATTTCTTCCTGATTTTGACTCATTCCATTCCCCCCCTGCCTCTTCTTTTTTGTTTGATGATTTTCTTGTGTTCTGTTTGGTTTTGTTTTCTGCTTGTGGGTTTTTTTTTATGTTTAAAAGAGTGTTTTGGAACTGTTGTTCCCTGTTCCCTATTTTCAGCAAGTTCTTCTTATATGTGCTGCCGTAGAAAACTTCTAGGGGTTTTGGCATCATGTCAGGCTTCTTTTCTTGACGGGACAGCTAGATTTTAGTGGAACACCTGGTTAAAGGCATTAAAAATGCAACAGAAGACATTGATATTGATTATTACTTTATTCTCAATATTAGCACAACTTCTGAAACAAAAGGGCACTACATTTGCTTGAGAGACCTATGATAACATTTTTATTGTGTAAAATCAGTGTGTCATCTCCAAGAGTGCAAACATACACCTTTTAGGGAAGCAGGCACAGAATCTGTTTGCATGAAGATAAATTTACTCATATTAAAAAGTACTGAATGGACACTCAGACCTGCAAAGTACACAAATCAGACACACATTTCAATCACTGATATGGTGGAAACATTGCCTCTTATGCCTGCAGCATAATTTTCAGGGCTATTCATCTGTCATGTTTCTGAAAAAAAACTTCAGTGGTGATAAAGGCCTTTAAAACCAGACTCAGATACATGGGCTCATTTAATACTTTCTTCTGAATAATATTCAAATGAGAAAGCATTTTGATTTTTATTGTTTCATTTGAAGCACAAATACCCACAGTAAGGCATATGAACTTGTTTTCAGCCATTTCAGCTGTCTGTGTCCATGAGCTTTAGGTTCATGATATCAAAACTACAAAAATGCATTCATATATAGATCTGGCTTAGAAATAACCATCTGTTTTTATTTCCATTTCCTTACTACACTTGCAAAGTGATAGTAACATTTACAAATTAATTACTCTTCTAGAGCTGGTTAGCAACACTAAGTGTAAAAGTACTTCCAGTCAAGAATGAAATTAGCAAGTGATCTGCCACAGCTTAAATTTAATATTGATTGAACATTCACATATGATTGAACGGAAAAGAAGATTCCCTTCCCTTCCCTTCCCTTCCCTTCC
>JANPWX010019719.1:911613-940302 GCA_024734555.1 Trochalopteron elliotii | reverse complement strand
CCCTCTTTGTCTAAATTATCCTTAATTTTAACTTTTTCTTGTAGATTCTATGCCTTTTCTATAAACAATTCTTTCTGTTACAATTTTCTTTTTGGACTCTGTCAACCTGACTTTTAGCTATTCTAAATGAATAAAATGTAATGTTTCTTTGTCAAGCAATCCTTTATGTCAACTTTTATAGTAATTCTACTTGCCCTTAATATCCTTTTTGAAGTTATTATTTAGCTAATTAGGTTTGAAAACCCTCCACAGAAGTTTTTCCCCTTGTCTGGAGTATAAATTTTAGATTTTTTTTTTACTTTTGTCAGTGCAGCTGTCTTTATCAACTAGGACTCTTAATTTCTCATAATCTGTCCTTTTGAAATTTTGAACATTAGGGCACAGTCATACATTCATTGTTGAAATAGATGTAGCAATTTAAGATGTCATTACCCTATGGCTAGTCATTAATACCCTTCAGTTGTTTGAAATTGTTGGAGTCTCAGCTATTGGGACTGGTATCTGATGACATGAGCATTTCTAAGTCCATTTTAGAGCAAAATAGAACAGGTTTGCTTAAACTACCCTCAGCTACATTTTACATGTGTCTTTTTTACTTTCCACAATGACTTATTGTCTCTCAGCTGAAATCATGGTTCCTGTTCTGGGTTGTAGTATAAGATTTACACAAAGTATTCTGTCACCATCTTCATGAACTGTTCAGTATTCTCACAGGCCTTCTTCTGTTAATGTGTCCTCTGTTAATGTGTCTTCTGTTAATGGCCCATCAAATGCTTGCTGCATAACTCATAGATAACTCCCTCTGGGAGTTCTCTCTCTTTAATGGGCCATCAAGGACCCCCTGTATGACTCATTATCCCATTGTGAGATGCTCCGCCCAGGGGAGGAGCCAAGCATTCTCACCTGGATATAATCTGGGATTTGGGACAATACGGGGGACCTTACCCACTGGATTCCCAGAGGATCAGAGCTACCAGACCTTTCTACGGGATCACTGTTTCAGGAAGACTCCCTCATCTGGACTGCTTCCATCATCCTGCTCAGGTTGTATTCTGACTCTGTCAGTGGTCTTTTGTATTATTGCATTTATTTTATTTTACCTTTTTTTCTTCTTATTAAATTGTATTTCTGACTTGGAGCCTCTCACTCGTTTTGCTTTCAAATCACTACAGTTACTAACTCCTGGAGAGTAATAATCAACATCATGGAACTGGATGAATTTTGGGATGTACGTCCTCCAGTCTCCCTGTGTGGGTGGGACAAGAGCCCACCCCAGATCAATCCAGGAACAACCATGTGTAGAAAACATTCAAAGAAGATTTTACAACAGTATGGGGCTGTCCATTTCGTTTCAGACATATTTATCTCCATCATTACATGTCAGTGAAACTATATGAGTTTGAGCAAGTACAATTACAATGGTAATCTGTGAAAATCTTTGTGCCCAGGTCATCTGGAGCTGCTTATGTGTTTTAAAACCAATGTAATCTCTCTGTATATTCTATCTAGTTTATCTTAGATAAAAGTGACCAACTGCTATGTCAGCACTAGATGGGAAACTAATAGTCAGGGTTCTCTGCAAAATGAAAATTTAAAAATTTTCTTATTTTTTATCTCCTTTTCAGAGTAATTTTGACAAATAGGTAGTTTTTCATTGTTGTTGTAGTTGTTGTTTTTTGGTCTTTCTTTTCCAGGAAATAGAACTTACTTGCTTTTCAATGGAGGTCCATATTTTAGTTAAGGAAACCAGTGTCACAGTTGGGTAAAAATATTGTTGCACCAGTTCAACATACACAGGTCTTTTCTGGGAAGGCATTTTAGCTTCAGAAGCACTTAAAATAGAAATTACCAACTGAAACAGATTAAAATTTAAATGTTAGGATCCAGAGAAGAATATACTTTAGAGATATAAGAAATCCACTCGTCTATACATGCTCCTTAGAAATTTTAAATTTTAATGTGTCTGCTACATGCATGGGCGTTTTGCTAGGTATTTTTTTCCCTGAGGCTGAAAGTCAGAATTATAACCAAATGACCCATAACAGCGTGTCATGAAATACTTTTCTTCACAGATATAAGGGAAGAGATGACCATGAAGAGAAATGTGGAGCTGTTTTGAAGGTAGAAAAGGAAATAATGAATACTAACTGCACAGCAACTTATTGGTCTGGACAGTTTATACACCTATTTCTGTTGTAGAAAGGTTCAGGTTTTTGTAACTCTCTATGTAAGAATTCTCATGCTTCCACAATGTTTAGAAAAAGATGTTTTTTCTTTGTTAATTTTAGGAGTACACATTAAAATGTTCAAGGAACTACAGTTTCTTACTTTAAAGTGGGTGGGTGAAAGCAGATTATTTTCCAATGAACAAAAATATTTGCCGTTTTCTATTTTCTTTTATTGGCTTGCGTTGGTTTCTTGTCCTCTTGTGGGAAAGCAGAAACAATAGCCCCATGTTCCATGTAACCAACTGAAATGCCTGGAACAGATGGAGGCACCATTATGTGAATGACTCAGCAGCCAAAATTTGTTTGCATAATCTGTTTGGGATATGCCCATGGATGTTTAATATCTATTTATAAACACTCATTGATCTTTCCTAACTTATATATATATATAATTGGGGTGGATTCATGAGTGATTTTTGAACAAAGAACTGAACTGTGCTTGTCAGATAAATTATCTACAGCAGGTAATTTAATCTACTCATTAAAGGTCTTATATCTTGAGATTAAATGTTATTTGGGTCAACCTGTCTGATGGCATTTTTAATAGGTTCATGTTAAAAAGTGCTTCATTAGTATTTTTTTATTCAAGCCATATTGGTACTTATCATGCTACATATGTCAAAATATGCATTAAAATAATAAGCTAAATTAAAAAGTCATTTACTCTATGAAAATTCTAAGCACACAGAGAATGGTTTTTCTGTTACAGAATATTTTCTTTAAGATGACAAGAATGAAAAAAAAATACTGCAGCATGAAAACAGTTGAATGTATCACTAAATGTCCATCAGATTCTCTGAATAGGTCATTGGCAAGCTAGTGAATTTCTTGGTTGGTTACACATCCTCATTTTCATTTCAAGATGCCACAGAAAGCATTCACTGCCAGGCAGCAATTAGTACTTAATCAGGTCTTATGGCTGAAATTTTGTCAGCAGCAATGGAGAGGAATCATTTGCTTAATTTCTGAAGTTCAGCACAGTCCTCTATGTAAAGTGATACTCATTAGCATTCAGAATTGTTGCATGGACAGCCTTTCCAGTGCTTGTTCTCAGATGGCTCTTTTTATCACTAGGAATGATTAGTGTCCTTACAAAGAGGCTCTTCAGATTTTTTTCTCAAGTACAAATTTTCTGTTATTGTTTATAGAACATTTGTTTCTAGTTCTTTAGCTGTAGATTGGATTTTTAGGTTAAAAACATCACAATATTCTTCCTTTTTCTGGCAACTCATTTCAACTTTTAGATCGAACTGTGCCTTCTGGGATCCAAAACAGCTCCCTGTGCAACACAAAAATGCACACAGACTGATTGAATATTACAAATCAGTCTGCTTTCCCTTACTATGAGGAAGAAAAGGATTTATGTATCCTCCATTTCTGTGCATGAGGAAAGAAAGATAAGTGTAAAATAGAAGCAACAAAATAGAACATGCCCTACCCCCATCTTTCCAGGAGACACATGGAGCAGTTTCAGAGAAAAGGAAGAGAAAATCAAGCAAATAGTTCTGTTGCATAAATTCAAATGGTGCCTGTGCTTGTTTCCTCTGTTATAGATGTTAACAGCAATAGCTGAGTAAAACAACTGAAAGGCACAGCTGCTTTATTCCACATCCTTGCTGATTCTGATTATATTACAGAGCTCCAGCAGCTGGTCTGTACTCACAAAGACCATTTTATTAGATATTTCTGATTTCTATTGACAGTGCATCAGCGGATTTTAAATTCCCACAAGTAAGAATTCAGACAAGAAAAAGAGGTGAAAGCAATCCTTTCTTTACTTACCTGTGAGACTAAACTAAATTACTATATTTTATATGAAAATTATTCTTTACAAGAATTCTGTATCCCTGCAATTCAATTAATATATGAAAATACTTTAAAAAATTAGAATAGAGAAAAAATACATAGTTTTTGGTGTTTTGTTTCATTTTGGGGTGGGGGTGTTAATTGTCTGGTTGGTTGGTTTGTTGGGTTTTTTGGATGTCACATTTAAAAAGTCTTTGATTTCTCTCTTTGAGTGCTGGATTTCAGGATGAATCATAAACAACAGCAAACATAATTTGTTCAAGGAAAGGGTTTGCCTATAAATTTAAAGTGGTCTAGATAAATATCTGCATAGGAAATACCCATCAATTGGGTAAGCTCCAATTGGAGTTTTATAGCTTATTATTCTCTGTAACTGTTCTTTCAGAAGAGGTGTAGTAAATTTTAAACTATCAGAAATTTTCAATGCTTCAATATGTGATCAAAATCTGCTGATTTCTTAGCTTAGATTGGGACAACTGAGCCAAAATGTGCAAAAAGATTCAAATTTTCCACTGTTATTAGCAGCTGAATAATGCTGTCAGTGGTGTAAAAAAAACCTAATCCCCCCTTTCAGTGAATTATATATTCCTTTAAAAATATATTTAATTTAATTTTAATTAGAATGGGGTTTTTTTCCTACCTTCCAGAAAGCACTTTTTGTCTTTACTTCCCATGAAATTTATTGTTTTTTCATACAAAACATACTACGAATAACTTATTATTGAACATAAAGTCCCCAAAGTCCTATCCATGGAGCATCATTCTAAGAGCAATGATACATGTCTTATTAAACAGAATCAGTTATTCTTGTGGAGGCTCAAAATGTGGACATTAGTGACAATGTTAGAAGGCTTACATTTTTATCACTGTAGATTCTGGGAAGGAATTGCTTGAATACTAATTTCTTGCTGGTGAGTTCATACTTTTTGTATTTGCATTAAAAAGAAAGGCAAATAATTGTGGTGACCCTGTTAACCAAGATGTCATAGAAATTAAAGGGGAAAAGGTTTTTTTTTTCCTTCAAAATCAATGACTATAATGCTTTAGGTTAAGTGCTACCAATTTGGAGCAGAATGGAAGAGTTAATTCATTTTATCTTACATTCTGTCCTCCTATTTATACATTCCCACTTAATATTTACATTACCTGTGAGCAGGTCTGTTAACTAGAGTTCATTTTACAGTCACATGTATTTTATTAGTTTCTCTTCTGAAGAATCGCTTACCAACCAATTTGCTCTTCTCTAGGGGACTAAATATAATGAATTAAATCCTTGGCTTATGTTGTTTCTCCAAGCTGTCAACATCTTTTGAGATGTTGGAAAGCAATCTTAATCTTTCAGCCATGCTTATTTTCCTTTCAAATACAGAATGTAATTATTTTTATACAGAATATATTACATGCAAATATATTTACCCTCTATGTCAGTATGTTTAATATGTAATAAAAACATCTGCTTGACTCATAGTCATTTAATTGGTGATGTAGGAAGCAGGTATGGTCCCAAACCAAGCCTCCACAGAATCCCACTAAATAAGTCTGTCAATTGATTCAGTGAAACCTTAGTGACTTTTTGCTAGGTCTGGAAATACTGAATCTGTGCTCATGTTAGAAGATTTTTCGTAATTTTTTAATTACATTCTGGTACTTTAATTTGTTCATGAAAATGAAATAAGACTCAGAAATCTCTCTAAAATTCATAAAACCTCTTATCCTATCAGGACACAGGACCACAGCATGGCAGGAATGAGCCAGTGCCTGTGGGGATAGGTCAGTTCCACCCTTGCTCAGAGCAAGGCCACTCACAGCAGGTTGTGCAGGGTCACGTCTATATGAGATTGGTTGTGTCTAGGAACAGAAGCTTCACAACTTATCTGTGCAGTCGGTGCCACTGTTTAACCACTTGCACAGTAAAAATGTGTCTTCTCCTGCTTAAGCAGAATTTCATATGTTTCAGCTATATTTCAGCTTGTGCCTGTTGCCTCTTGTCAGGCCAGAGGGCATCACAGAGAAGAGTCTGTCCCCAGCCTCATGAGGTTCTTATATATACATGTCTCAGATCCTTCTGAGCCTTCTCTTCTCCGGGCTAAACACTACTAACTTTCTCTTTTGTTGTGTAAGAGGACTACCTTCATGTGGCCTTTTTTTTTTTTTTTTTTTTTTGGTAATTAAACTGCTTCTGCTGTAACTCATAGTGTTGGTCATTTCATTTGCCTACTAATTGCTAATTTACTCTCAAATGTATAC
Organism: Trochalopteron elliotii; assembly: GCA_024734555.1. Lineage (NCBI taxonomy): Eukaryota > Metazoa > Chordata > Aves > Passeriformes > Leiothrichidae > Trochalopteron > Trochalopteron elliotii. Next base: position 934,021 of record JANPWX010019719.1, on the reverse strand, counting down.
AGGTATTGCAATTAAGTTAATTATCTAAATTCTGTCTCCTTTTAAAGAAAGCATATTTGCGTTTTTCTTCCATTCTTATTCATTCCCTAGGAGATCTCAGAGTGACTCTCTAGTGATTCTATCAGTTTAATAGACCATTTTTAGTATTCTAAGGTTATACTTATCTTCTTGAAGCTATTTCAAAGTATCTGAGTGTTTTAAATATTCTCTGATCTGGTCCTTTCCTCTTCCCGGTTGAGATTATTTTTTTGCTCTAACTACAGTGATTAATGGGAATAATGGGACTAAAAATAAATATGCATTTTTAATTACTTCTGAGTTCTATTATTTTGGAATATGAGATTAGTAGAGGCATGTTCTGCCAAAGCTGAATACTTAATGAAAATGACTTGCATTAGTAGTAACAATTATTGCTAGTGATAGTACTCTCTGATGCATTTTTTTCCACTTCTCCTTAGAAAGAAAAGAAAGGACGAGAGCACTTGGGCAGTACAGAAATGTGCAAGGCACTAATTGAGACCAATTCATCTCTGAATGTTCTACTGGTGGGATGATTTAGCATAGTTATGCTTAGTTTCACTCTTTTGTTCTCTGTAATGAATTTTAAAGGGAGCTGACTGAGCCAAAGGGAAAGTAGGAAAAAACTTTTAAAACCAGAATAGCACAAAACACATAACACATAATTCAAATTGATGATAACTCAATTTCAAGTCCTATGTAAGAAGCTGCTTGTTAGGAAAAGGCCCTAAGCTCCTCTCTAAAATAGCGTTTCACTGAGACTGGAAGTTGCCTTTCTTGTTCATGGCAACAGATCACTAAGAAGCAGACAAGAGGAGCTTGGCTGAATGGCAGAAGCAAAAAAGAAGAATTCTCTGTGTCATCACAGGAGTTGCCCCAGCCGCACAGTAAAGAAAAATAAAGATTTATTTTTAACGACTTGGTGGAAGTTCAGATACGTAACAGGAAAGTAGCAAATAAGTTTCAGAGATTTCATTCCTGTTTCGTATGAACTGACTCTTTTCTTGACAGAGACTCTGCATGCAAGAAAGACAGTAAGTTAGCTTGGCATAGGCTTCAGACACCACAACTTAATTTCAGAATTGCATACTTTAAAGTCTAGTATAGACAATTAACCACACTTGGACTTGTTCCAAGTTTGCAATATCAGTCTTTGAAGGAAGTGCCCATATTTTTTGCTTGATGAAGATGCAAGATCTTTCCATCCTGCAGAGTGAGAAAAAAAAGGAAATTAAGGGAAACCACTATTCACTGTAAGAACACATTCTAGCCCTTTCTTCATAAAATAGAATACTTTGAATTCATTGTGTGTTATTTCTTGGCTCATCATAGAACTTCTCTCTGAGTTTCAATGCAATATGGCTAACAGCCAGAAAACTATCTCCATCCTTTTTCCTTTTCCCACTGAACAGAAGTTTGAGTGCGGGGTTACTGTGTATTCAGATCCACCTTTTATATACAATAGAACACAATGAGATATTTAATTTTCTTGACTTTTAAATGTGAATGCTTTTTGTGGTTCAGAAACCTTCTTATTCCCATCTGCCATTTCTTCTTGCACCAGCCCGTGGAGTTAAGTTTCCTCTTTCTCTATTCAGGTGGTTCAGTGTACCATCTGTGTTTGTTTGACGACTTGCAAATACCAAAAATTTGTAGAAAGGCAGATAAGTAAGCATAAACAAAAAATCAGCAACCTCCATGCCACAACAAATCATATAGAAAAAGAAAATTTGGCAATCTACAAAATAAAACTTTAAAATAACTTTAAAGTTGTGATGTTTTTTAGGACAGGACTAACCATTCCTATCCATCTCAAATGCCACCTGCATATTATATTGAACTTTCTTAAATACTAACTACCTTTTTCTCACTGGAATCTCGGAGCTCTTCTATCAGTTGTGTGCTGTGTAGTAATTTTGTCTCTCGAAATTTCAAATTTGCTTTTTCAGAATATTGCTTAACAGTATGGATAAGTACAAAAAATATTGCAATAATTCATGTGATGACTTCATACTCTTTGCAGTCATAGGAGTATGCCTTTTGCATGCTTATGCTTGTATGTATATAATGAGTGTGCTTATAAGGCATAAAATTATGCCTTTTGAATGCATACAGATAATTGAAGTAATCTCACAGTGACATCACAGTGGCACAGGAATACTGTTTCTTGCAAACTGAAGATCCAGTGAAGACGGAAGAACAGATTGTAATAAACAATTGATTTGAAAACTAGGTAGAAGTAGTAAATCATTCTTTTTTTGGAATGCTCACATGTGTTAAATTATGGGAAGTAACTAGTTTGAAAACTGTTTAAAGTATCTACTTATCGTGGTCTTATATTCCTAAGTTGTATAATTTATTGATGAAATATGCTGCATGTTTTCTTTTGAGCCTTAATTCTGACTCTTAGATCACCTTTATCAACCCCTCATCAGAATGGTTTTAATCCATAGAATGAGAAAGTGAAGAGAGTAAGATAGGGTAGCTCAAGATGAAGATATGGAATCATCAACCTAAATCTACTAGGAAATAATTTCTCACCTTTGTGCTGAAAGACTCAAATAGAAATAAAAAAGGCAGAAATGGTTTATCATATTTTACTTCTAACTCACTTTCAAGGGCATTGAAGTCAGATATGGTGATCTCAGTGTTAATGAAGGTTGGGTTTAGCTGTGCCACAGCTCATCTGAAAAAAAAATAAGCTGGAAGGGGTTGCAGAATCCTAAAGTATGGATTTTGTTGTCAGAAAACTATTGTTTCTGTTTTAAAACCTATGTGTCTTCAGTTTTTTTACTTCTGTCATTTCTAGGCAATCTTAAACCATTCACAAAAAGCTGTAGATTTGTTGCTGGTGTAGGAACAAACGGTACAGAGTTCCTAGTAACAGACTGACTTATTATTCTGTTCTTTTAATAAGCCACCTGCACTAATTTAGAGCTTGAGCTCCATTGGTTTCTCCACTACATTGAGTGCTGAAATTCAAGACAACAGTTTGATCAAATGATTGTTTCAGCCTTTTTATGCATTCATTATTGGCAGCTATCTTGGGATTATGGATAGTTTAAGAGCATCTAGGTCTTGCAGCTGTGAGAGTCTGTGAACTAGAAAGCTTTCATGAGAATTTAGTCCTAAAAGTGCTGATCAGGTAGTTTTGTCTTTCTGTCTGTCTGGGGAGGTTTCTTCTCCTGAATTTGCAGTGATTCCTAGATTTGATTAAATATAGAGCTGGTAGATTAAAGTAAATAATTAAGTAAGTAAGTAAATAAATAATGTTATTTTCAGGCAGTGGCAACAAGGTTTTCAATGAAAAAATTAAGATCTTAATAGGATTTTATTAATGCTATTTCAAGTCTGTGTTCTAGGATACATGCAAATCATAGAATCATGCTGAGTTAGAAGGTACTTACAAGGATCGTCAAGTCCTGCACCTGGCCCTGAACATGACAGCCCAAAGAGTCATACCAGCTGCCCCAGAGCATTGTCCAAATGCTTCTTGAGCCCTATCAGGCTGGTAGTGTGACCACTGCTGTGGGGAGGCTGTTCTAGTGCCCAAAGAGCGTGTGGGTGAAGAACCTTTTTCTGATGTCCAACCTAAACCTCCCCTGACACAACTTCAGGCCATTTCCTTGCATATTGTCACTGGTCACCACTGAGAAGAGATCAGTGCCTGCTCTGTCCCTCCTCTTCCTCTCTTGAGGAGTTGTAACTGCTACGAGGTCTCTCCTCAGTCTCCTCCAGGCTGAACATACAAGAGACCTCAGCCACTGCTGGTACTGCTTTCCCTCAAGGCCCTTCACCATCTTTTTTTCCCTCCCTTGGATTCTCTCTGATAGTTTAATATCTTTTTTATATTGTGGCAGCCAGAACTCCCCCTGGCACTTGAGGTGAGGCTGCCCCATCTCAGAGCAGAGTGGGACAATCCTCCCCTTGTCTGGCTGGCAACACTGTGCCTGATCCCCCCAGGACATGGATGGCCCTCCTGGCTGCCAGGGCACTCCTGACTCACATTCAGTTTAGGGACTGAGCAAGCATCCGATCTGTTAGGCTGTAAAATGCCCTTTGATGTGAGACATGAAGTCTAAGACAGCCAATTTAACCCACCTAGGGACAGACACAAATGCAGCTTTCTATCAGTTAGCATGAAAATAGATATTAGTAAACTACATAATAAAATAATAACAAGAATTGTTTGAAAGCTGATTTCAAACTGTTGTTGGCTTTCCTAGCAGTGAAAATTTACAGTGACCTTGGAGAACACTACTGAAACTAGTGGAAGCCTATTGCTGGAATTAGGGTTTAATAAAGTGGAAGGTGTGAACTGACAGCAAAATAATGTAAGAAAGCAGGTTACAGAAAGAAATTCCTTGTCAGAAAAAGATGAATAATATCCAAGTGAACTGAGCTTCGCTGAAACCAAGGCTTATGATTTACCTTTAGTATTTAGAAGATTTTTTTACACTTAAAATAAACTTTTAAGAGGTGGACTCCAGGAGTTACAACACTGGGGGTTCAGTTCTCCTCTTTCCACATTAGGAATACTATTTGATTGTCATTTTGGCTAGGGATGTGGTAAGGATTATGACTTAGATATACTGAAGATGTGACAATACAGTGAGACCATACTGGTAAACAATCCCAAGGTATATTTAGAACCATGATTGCTGAGTTTTTCAAAGGTAAACTGACAAATGGAATCATCTAGGGAACTACAAAGTTCAGCCTAAACCAAGAATTCACATTCACAAACCAGAACCTACAAAAAAATCAAGTTCAACAAATTTCACACAAGACCAAAAATGAGTTCAGAATACTGAAAGTTTTGTGAAAATTTAGCACTGCCATCAAACTCAGTTTAAGGTTTAATAAAGTAGAAATTGTGACTGTGCAATAAGAAAGTCACAGAAAAAGAGATAAAAAATATTGACAAGTTTGGTGTTGGACATCTTGGCAATAAAGTGACCCAATCTCTTGGACTGACAATAAATGCCTGATTAAAGCAAAATCAGAAATCTAGATAAACCATTTTTAGATTTCTGACTGAAAAGAACAAATCATTTAAATGTGTCTAGAATCTTGTGGAAATTTAGAATTAGGGTTCAGTTAGGGTTTAAATCAATTAAATTTGGAAATTAGGGTGTGAAAGTAAGAAAGAAAGAAAGTCTTTGAAAAGGTTACACTGGAGAATACAAGATTTTAGCTGTTAAGGTTAACAATGAAAAAACGGTATGAAGTATTTCTGAGCCTGAGAGAAGTCCAGATTTTATGAGAGACTGCAAGTCTGTAAATAAGAGGATATTTTAGACTGTCAATGTTGTAAGAAGATAGAGAATTCCTGGAGCAACTAAAACATGCCCACGGAAGTCTGATCCAGGAGAATATCTAGAACAAGATTAGGAATATTAGCATCTTAAATGTATCTCAGAAAGAGTGGGGAAAATTGTCATGAGGTTTCTCAAAAAAAAAAAAAAGACAATCTCAGGAACACTGTGTGATGAACCAAGGGAAAGGCTAGGTAAAGATGTGGTTTACTGCACAAAAAGTAAATGAGGTAAGGGACAGCTTGCAATTAAATGCAATGAGATATGAATGAGGAGTTTGGGACACCTGTGAATATGCTAAAGGGAAACTTAGGATTAAGCTATTTGTCTTTTTCTATGAGAAACTGATGAAAGTTTGTTGTGGTTTGACATTGGCCGAAACACTAGGCACTTATGAAAGTAATTTGCTTACTCTCTTCTGCCAGAGCTGCGTAGAGGAGAGGGGAAAAAATATAATGAAGGGCTCATGAGTTAAAGACTGGGAGAAAAAAAAAAAAAGAACAAAACAGGTTCAAATTTAAAGGTATAAAGTAAATTTGTTATTAACAGAGTGAGAGTAGGATAATGAAAAGTAAAATAAGACTTTAAAACATCTTTCATGCCTCCAGCTTCTCCCTTTTTCCCACCGACAGCATAGGCAGATAGGGCGTGGGGATTTTGGTCAGTTTGTCACTTGGGATTTTCTCTGTTTGCTCAGGGAGAGGAGTCTTTTCTCTGTTATGCTGTGAGGTCCCTCCCATGGGCAAACAGTCTTTCCAAAACCGTTGAGCTGTGGGTGTAGACTACATCCACAGGGTGTAGTCTTTTAAAGATAGACTGCTCTAGTTTGGAAGCAAGGGCCCTCTCTCCATCTTTGGAAGCAGGGGCCCTCTCTATCTCTGGAAGCAAGGGCCCTCTCTCTTTATTTAGATCACCTACTGGATCACAACTTTCTCTGGCATCCACCGACTCTGGCATGAGCCCTTTTCCCACAGGCTGCGAGTGGATCTCTGTGTCCCCCATGGACTTCATGCATTACCAGGGGACAGTTTGTTTCACCAGAGTCCTCATCAGGGCTCTGATATTTGGAGCACTTCCTCCCCCTCTTTCTTTTCCACTGACCTTGGTACTGCCATGCTGTTTCTTCTCACGTGTCCTCACTTCCTCCTCTTCTTTGATTAGAAGAAAAACTGCTCCTTGTAGGTACCATTGTCAACAAGTTCTACCAATTCAAAGATTCCTGCAGGATCCCACAGTGCCAAGAGGTTGATATTGTCTAGGTTCTGTGTTGGGGAATTGTTCATCATGTTTCCACTGCTGGCCAGGTGACCCCACAGCCATTGCACAGCCAGTGGCGGCCACTGTGGTGCTGGTGCTATTTAACATCTCCCTTCACACGGGGTGCCGGGAAGGAGAAGCCACCACCACCACCACCACCACCAGCTCTGTCCTTCTGCCCATGGCACAGCTGGCTAGGGGCGGCTCACTGCAGGCCCCATTGAGATGTCAGCAGCTACAGCTCATCACCACCCCAGAAAATAACCTGCACTTGCACTGTTCTGATTTTCTTAAACATGTCATCACAGAGGTGTTGCCAACCTCTCTAATTGGGCCAGCAGCATGTCCATGCTCAGAGCCATCAGCGATTGGCTTGGTTGGACATGGTGGAAGCTTCTAGCAGCTTCTCACAGAACCTACTCCTTTGGACCCCTGCTACCAAAAACCAGGCTGTGTCAAACCAACACAAAGGTTCAAAGTAGATCACCACTAAGGTAGACAAGAGAGTATTCTTTGGCAAGTGCCCAGAACATTTTTAAGAGATGCACTTATTTATGGTGTGTACTTCTTAACTCAGATTCGAGATGAGACAGTTTGTTGTGATGCTCATGAATGGTGTGACTCATAAATAAGGGAACTGGTAGTGAAAATTATAATCAGTGGCAACTTTGGCTGTAAGAAACAGGGAATAATGCATTTAATGGTCCCGACAGGAGTGAAGAAGTCAAGTAGAAGAGCAGATCCCTGGACACCAGGAGAAAGACAAAATAGCTCTTCAGGAAACTGGGATAGAGCTGTGAAGGACAAAGGAAAGCAGTTATACAGGATAACATCTTTCACCTTCAAGACAGGTCAATCCCAACATTCAGGGCAATACCTGGGCATATCAAGAGACTACTGTGGCTAAACAGAGAACTTATGATTGAGATTCATTGCAGAAAGGTCTATACAAAAGCTGGAAGTGAGGACAGACTATGATTTCAAGTCAAGGATTTTACCTTATACAAGAGTAGACCAAACAGGATGTGTCTAAGAATGCTAAGACAACTTGCTGCTCTTGGCCATTTTTGAAAAACTTACAACTAGCTTCAAAACCTTCAAGAGAAATATTCCAGAGATCTACAGGTTGGACAGTTTCACTCTTGTGCTAGGGAAAATTACAGAAGAAGTCGTCTTGAAAGCCATTTCTGGATGCATGAAAACAAGGCTTCTGCAAATGACGAGCATGAATTTATCAGGAATATGTTATGTAAGTGGATGAGAGGGAGCTTTTGTGTACTTCCTTGGAGGTCTGTCTTGACTTTTGCCGGTATTTTGGATCAAGTCTCCTGTAGAAACCTTGTAAAGCAGGATGGTGTGTTAAAATATAGGTGGTTGGCCTACCAGTCAGGTGAAAAATTGGCTTAATCAGTATAGAGGTTAATGAGTCAGAATCCTTGTTAAGGTTGACAGTAGAGGTCTCTGGGTCTATCCTGGAACCTGCTCTGTTTAGCATCTTTATCTATGGCCCAGATGACAAAGTCAAATACCCTTCATCAGGTTTTGAACAAGAGAGGATAGGGATACAGTCCATAAAAAATACAAAAGCAGAGCTGCACATGTGGGAGGACTAGACTGATTGTCCCATGAAATGAAAAAACGTAGAGTACTGCATCACTGTCAGGTGGTAACTCTGCAGGATAGGTCCTTTGGGTCCTAGAATCATTTTCTTTTCAGTTGGAAAAGATCTTTAAGATCAGTCCAACTGTCAGAAACATGAAACTGGGAAGAAAATAAAAGCTCAAACGTGATGGGGCCCATGGTGATCTGAACTGCAGCGGTGTCCGTGTTCCCAAGCTTGACCAGCCCTGGCACCGCTGCAAACCAGTGGGCCTTGGCAGCCGAGGAGCTCTAGCAAGACTACGATGAGAGGACAAAAGGAGGGACTCTCAAGAGGTTAAGGTGAACTTGAGTTTATTGGGTCCAGAACAGAGCCCTCACCTCGGGACTTGTGCCTCAGGAGAGACAACTCAGTCCTTGGAGAGGGCCCTTATAAAGGGAGGTGGAACTCAAGGGAGGGTTTAACAGGAGACCAATAAGGTGCAGTAGGGGAATGGCTAGCAACATAATAGACATACATTGTAACAAATCATAGGTAAGTGGGAGGGGAAAGCCTGGATCCTGCCCAATCACTCAATGCCTCTCCTGGAATCTTCTAGACGCAGGGAGAGGCCCCCTGAGTGACGGACAGGACCAGGGGGTTATATAACTTAAAGACTGACACATAACTGTCATTGGAGAAAGACTTGGGGAACAACCAAGCAGGGAACTGTAACTGGGGAAGGAGTAGGGAGAAACCAGATAAAAGTAACAAAAGGGGTACAGAGAACCAACCATCTTACAATTGAACTTCAACTTACAATTAATCATTAAACTAAAAAACACATCCCCACACTGAACGGACACTGAAACCAGATGGAGATCAGTGTTTTGTGGTGCCGTGGCATCAGAGAGGAGCATGAAATGGGGTGAAAGTTGTGTGGTCTTGTTATTTCTGTTGATATCAAGGAATGTTTTGTACAACTGCTACCAAAATAGATATCCTACATATTCTATACAATGTGGCCACAAAGAATGAAAACTTTGACCACGGTTCCACCCAGTATGTACCTACCTGAGGGATGACAACTCAACATGGAATTTTTAGGGACTGATTGATGGGTTTGTTCTCCTTACCCTCCCTCAAAGGGACATATTTCGCTAAGTGTTTTATCCACATCTACAACAAGTGCTTTCATCTGAGAAATAAATTTTGTGATTGCAATAACATTGTTAGTGTTAGATATAGCCATTGTTGGGGGTAAAGTTTCTTGCCTTTTTTTTTCCTTTTTACTTAAGCATTTTTTTTTTTCCTCATAAGTTGCTAGGACTATTGACTGAGTATTTAAAAAAACCCAAAAGAAGTGGCCAAACTCAGGGGAGGAGGGCATCTGGCTGCACTTCTCTTATCTGGGAGTTTCTCTCCAAGGGGCAGAGATACCACGAGAATTGGGCTGGAAAAAAAGACTGGGCTGGGGCAGCTGCTCCTTCTCTCTCCCTCTCTTTCTCTTGGCTTCAGAGGTGAATGGTTGGAACTGTGCTTGGGAAAGGGAATTCGTTGCTGCTGTTGGAGCCCAGCCCAGAGCTGTTTTTATGCCATAGGGTGAGCTTCTGCTTGTGAGAGCAGCCACTGAACTGGGACCTTATTAACACCTACCCCACTAAAAAGACAAACCTAAAGAGGGACCTATCCCCATCTACTTGGGTGCCTGGGATCCTGAGCCGGCCTCTCCCTGACCTGCTGGGAGCCGGGCTGCTGCTCCGCCCTTGCTGCTTCTTCAGCACTGCTCTGAGCTTTTGCTGCACTGTAGCTGCTTATCGCCTGCCTGGCGAGACATTCTGCCATCCTGGCTTGCTGCTTCTGAGAGTCCTGCAGGGGCACGGGGCTCAGTTTGTGCACAGGGGGGTTTTTGTGAAGCAAAGGCTCTCTTCCATCTCTTCCCATCTCAGCCTATCTGCCATTGCTGTGTGCTCCCCGAGCTCCGCCACAGCGCCCCCTGCAGCCGTGGGGGAATCATTGCACCTGCCCTGCCCGCCGGGAGCCACCAGCGTCCCTGCTGGCTGCGACCGGAACTGCACCGACGAGGAAGTGCCTGGGGCTGAGAGGAGGTCATTGGCTTTGTGGTTCTGGTTGTTGTTAATGCCAGAGTTGTGGTGGGTTGTTTGCTTTTTTATACATACTAGCAAAGAACTCTTATTCCTGTTCTCATATCTTTGCCTGAGAACCCCTTAATTTCAAAATTATAGTAATTCGGATGGAGGGGGTTTACATTTTCCATTCCAAGGGAGGCTCCTGCCTTCCTTAGCAGACACCTGTCTTTTAAACCAAGACAGCTGTCCTGCAGTTAATGCATGTATTGACAACAATCCAAAAGTACTCTGTATGTTGCATTTAATAAATGCGTTATTAGTTTACCTGACTCTACCTGGCTCTTTTGAATGCAACTGGACCCATAGTTAGTATTCTTGCACTCATGGTTGGGCATGTTATGTTTTTGCAACAAAACTGTCAAGTCCACCACTAAACCATGCCTTTAAATGCCACATCTGCATATCCTGATGAAGAAGTTGACTGAATTGAACCTGCAGTGAACCCTGGCAGAAAGCAAACAGCAAAAAGCACCCTGGGCTACCTCAAAAGTAATATAGTCAGTAGAGCAAAGAAAGTGAATATGGCTCTTCCATTGGCCCTTGGATTATACTAGCTCTGGAATATGATGCGCAGTCAAGCATAGGCTACCAAAATGGTGGGATCTGAAACTCATGTCTTGTGGGGAGAGGCTATAGCACTAGGGCTGGTTGATCCAGAAGTGTTGATGGCAGTGGCACCTACTAACAACTCTCTCAGGGACAGGAGAGGATCAGGCAAGCACTACTAGGTCTTTCTCAGTGGTACATATGAGAGGGAAAGGGACAACAGGCAGTAGTTGAAACATGGGAGGCTCAGGCTGGACATAAGGAAAAAACCACTCACAATGAGGAAAATTATGCAGCCTAGAGAGACTGAAATCTGTGTCCCTGGTTGCTTCCAGACTGTATAGAGCTCTGAGCAACTTGGCCTGAATGTACTGTTGATTCAACTTTGGGTGGGAGTCTGGATTGAGACCTCTCATGGTCCAGTCCAGCCTGCATGACCAAACAATTCTAGGTGTTTCACAGGGCATCAGTGAGCATTGTCTAAGGCTTTTGTTACATTTTAGTAAACAAGACACTCTGAGACAGACAAATACAGCATTTGAAATTAGATTTCAAATTAGGTTTAAGATGGGAGTGATTAAATTTCCATCTTGGGGTGTAATTCATATGATTGAACTGTGACCCTAGGTGTGTGAGCTTAGAATAAGCACTGGTAAACGAGAAGCTCTGGAGTGACAGTAAGTGTGCCATTGGTCATTATGTTTCCCAGGGGAAAAGTTAAGACTGTCACCACTTCAAGTATATTGATCTAATCAAGCCTTTGCCTAGTGCTAGGTTTTGGATATGTGTATTCTTCAGTGTGACAGAATGAGCACAATTAAAATGCATGCCACAAAATAAACTTAGAACAGGAACCACTTGGTTTCTCAGTATAAAAATTAGAAGAGATATTCCACATAATACCAACAAACCTAATTTAATTTGGGGATTATGGTTGGGGATTAGTAGACCCTCTAAAATGTCTGTAAAAATGAGAGATTAAACCAGAACGCAAAGGGAAGAATAGCATGATACCAGACAGCATTTTCATGGTTGAAATAGGAAATATTATACCCTATTACTACTGAACATTGTGCAAAGTCATGTTTACCTTTATTGTAGTAGAAGACGTAACTGTCACTAACACTGTCACCTCAGTTCCGTTGGGTAAACAAAGGGAACCATTTTCACCTGAGATACTTGATAGCCTACTTCTTGGCCTCTGGCTGTGCAGAACAGCAAAGGTTTTCTCACAAATCTGGGTTGTAGGTTGTATCTGCCACCCAATAGCTGATGTGATAATAGGGTTAGAGCTGACTTTGTGGTTAGGGCTCTCAATAAAACAGGTTATGCAGAACAAAATTTAGCCTCATTACCAAAGTTATTAAAAATGTTAGCCATTAAGACTGTAAAGGAGACTGTGAGATGGGTTTCTGTAGGGCTTTACTGCATGTTGAGTAACCTAGAGCCAAGATTTCATTAATTTGAAGATAATCTATTCTAAGATTTCTAGTAAGAATCAAATCTCTAAGCAGGCTTAGAACAGCCGATTCATTCTTATATTTGGCTGTTGTACAGCCCAGCAGTGTATAAAGGATAAGGATGGTTAGTGCTTGAGTTTAGATAAAAGGATCACACTAAATTACAGTAATTTTGGAGTTTTTTACCCTAGTATATTGTTAAAACATGATGGTTTATTTCCCTGTGGATTTTTCTTGTCATTTTCTGGTAACATTATCTGTTCAGAGGTGTAAGACAGATATAGGGCTGTACAAAAAGCTATGGTTTACAGACACAGAAACTGAACAGAGAAGAAGTGTCCTTTTGTTCTTCACTCCAGACTTGCCTGTATTTCCCTCCTTTCACCATTCCTTTTCCTGCTGGCAATTGAATCACAAGGCTATAAGCAGAAAAGGGGGAGAAAGAGGTATGCTTCTTCCATGAAGTTGGCAGTAATGGACTGTCTGGAGAGAAATTGGATACCTAAATTTCAATTAAAGATATGGAGAATTTCCTATATTAGCTTTGAGCCTAGCACTGGGAATAGGATGCTTGGTCCAACAGTTTTTGACAAGTAGATTCATGCAAGATCTAGCAAAGGCCATAGAGTTTAATCAAGTAGAGGTATCACTGTACGATTAGTACAGAAGCAAAGACAAAAAGAAGTATATTAGATATACGCAGGATTTTTAGATTTTGGTGGGTGAGAAGAGCTGAGATACCCATGCTTTTAATGCTAGCATTATTAGGAAGCTTAGAACTCATGTTAGCAGGTGCTAAGAGCTAGAAATGCTGCCTTATCAAGAAAGGACAGGTGGACACACATAAGAGCTGAACTTGGCCAGTCTTGTGCTGTTACAATCAGACCTGCCAGTTATCATCACAGCTCTTATTGAGGTTGGAGTTTAGTTGAGAGTCTGGTCCAGCAGTGAACTGGATTTATTGCCTCATCCAAATTCTTTTACCGAGTTAGGGCTAGGACTATATTAATGATTGGTCCCCCAGATGAACCCAGGGGCTGCTGAGTGTCATTGAGTTTAAATTGGTGGCAGAACTGGTGTGAGTAAAACTGAGTGTGCTGTACCTACTAATGTGTCTGGCAGATGAAGTGGGGATTGCGCAAAGGTCAGGACTCAGAACTTGAGTCACAAAGATAGGTTTACTGATGTGCCCTCAAATGTCAGTCAGACTAGATAAGGTTCCAGGCTTGACATGCTATATGATTAAGGTTTTTTTCTGCCTCATTACCTGTTACTGGACTAGACAGGGCTGACAAGCTGTGTTTGGGAGATGGCGGGTTCACTGTCAGACACTAGGTTTTGTTGTGGTCTGACATACCCAGGCTCAAATTCTATATGTTAATGTACTGAGCTCATGGGAGCAAGAGGGGGCGGATGTTGCTGTCATGTGCAATGTGTGCTGCTGCTATAGTATTTTTCTGATGGAAAGGTGTAGTTTGGAAGAGAACAAGAGCAAAGTGCTGGTGTCTCTGCTTACTATTCCAGGAACATGTCAGCAGCCAAGGAATTATTCACTGCATGCAAGACAGGAAGATCTGTTGGTGTTTGCCTTGATGGCTGCTTCTGCTGATTACCTTCAGGGAGGCAAGTGCTGGAAAGAGTAATTATCTCCGTAATCCTAACCAGATTTCCTAATCATCTTTTTACTGCAATATGAATAACATTGTTCCAATCTCTCTCAGAAGTATTACTCACTTCTCTTAATGATGACACACTTACCACTGGCAAAGCTTTAGAGCACACTAAAAGCATGTCCATCACGGAGCTAATAAAAAGCGCCCAGCTGCTTCGATAGAAGGAACTGGAGTGCAGGAGAAGAAAGCATGGCTATCCAAAATGCTCTTCAGGAGCAACCTAAAGGCACATTCAATTAAAATTACTTCTGTTAAACTCTTGACTACTCTTCAGTAAAAGAGCATCAGGACGAGGTGATGGTGAAAAGTTTTTGACAGAAACTGGGTATTTTTTGGCAGAAATAGTTGGAATAGTGAGGGAGCAATCAAAAACCGCAACAAACCAACATATTGGTGTTCTGAATTATCCTGTAAAAAACTGTTTACTCATATACTGTTCTATGTACTCTCCTATGCCATACCCCTAGTACTACATTGCTACTCTTAGGTGTGAAAACCCACAGAATGGTTATGGTTTGCCCTTGGGTTCTCCTGAAATATGGTGGATGCTTGTCTGAGCAGCAAGGGTTTATTAGGCATACTGCAGTACTGTCAGATGGGTTTTAAATAAAACCTACTGTTTTAGGAAACTGAAAATGCTCTGGTGTAAGAACTGCTTAAGACAAGGACATTTTCATTTCAAAGATGCCAATTAAAGATTTGTCTGTCAAATAAAGAAACTTATTCAGAAAGTTATTAAGAAAGAAATAATTATCTCTGTAAGACTTCATGGAAACTTACATAAGAATAACTCCAAAAGGGTTAGTTATAATTAGGATCCTCTGTTTTATAACTGAAATGAATATAGAATACCTTTCAGTATTTTGAGGATATAAGGGTTGGTTTCTCCGTGGGGGTGCTTACTGGCCAAAGCAGCTCCCCAGACCAACCTAAAACAGTCTGTGGGTCCTCCAAATCTGCTGGTTGAAGCGTGGTTAAGGCTGGAAGAAGGGGCGGGTCTGGCTTGGGTTGGAAAAGGTGTTTATTTCAGTCCAGCTCCATGTGCTAGGAGAGCACTTGCCAGAGCATGTGCCAGACAGCCAGACTGCCAGACTGGGATTTGGGCCTGTGTGTTCCCTTTTCCCAGGTCGCAGCCTGGGCGGGGAACACTCTGGGTCAATGGGGGAAGGAAAGGAGTGTGTCCAGGACAGGGTGATACCAGGTGTTATCAGGGTACAGGGGTAGGGGTATTTTGGAATGGAACAAACCAAATACAGACAAATAACAAAATACAAATACAAATTCAAAAACCTCATCCATGCGCTGCAACATGAGGACCTACTGAATTCAGATCTGTTCAATGTAACTGGAGGGTAACTTGACTATGAGACGCTATTGATCTAAAAAGTCCAGCTATTTTGTTAAAAGTAAATCAATACTTCTGTTATGAAATCAGAAGGAGATGCAGGAAACCAAATAAGCCCAATAAGAGTGCAATGAGAAAAGACTAATATGAATTGTAGGTGGAATAGGTACTTATTGCCTGTTGTTTAGATGTATTCCTTGCATTCACTGAAGTCTAAAAGATAGCAAACTAGTAGATATATACATTATATCTGGTAAAAACTTAGCCAAATGGCATTCTCCTTATGCTGCAGAGAATTAAATTCTGTTGTTATAGACGTCCAATGTTCATAAGGAAAACAAAAACAGAGAAAAACCCTTTGGAGGTCTGTTTCTGATTAGTGAGATCATATGATAAAATATGCATTCATTTTTTAACGTTACTTAAGAGAAGGAGATAAGCAGAGAGAATCTGGAACATCTCAGTGAACACGTGTCATGGTTTTAAACCCATCTGGAGATGAAACACCACACAGACATTTGCTCAACTCTGTCTCTCTTCCCCACTGGAATGAGGAAGAAAATCAAAATAAAACTTGTATGTTGAGATAAGAAAAATTCAGTAATTGAAAATAAAGTAAAACAATAGTAAAAAATTAAAATAATGAAAATTATGAAAAAAATGGGAGAAATGAAAAAGAATTCACAGAATGAAAAAAAAAGGGAGAAAACCAAATCATCTACAGTTGCTCACCACTGACTGACCGATGGCAGAACTCCTTCCTGGACCCAGACCAGCCCCTTCCAGGTAACTTCCCCCAGTCAATATACTGGACATGATGTTTTGTGGTGTGGAATATCCTTTTGATCAGTTCAGGTCACTTGTCTCAGCTATATTCCCTCCTGATTTATTTTGCTCACCTCCTCACTGGTGAAGCATGAGCCAAAGGAAAAAAGTCCTTGATTTAAGATAAACACAACCTAGCAAAAACCCCAAGCATCAGTGTGTAACCAACACCATTCTCATTTTGTACCCAAACCACAGCAGTGGAACAGCTACTGAGAAGAAATTAACTCTGCCCGAGCTGAAACCAGCACAGCATGACATCACAAATTATCAGTAGAAACATTTGAATAACAGGATGAAAAAACCCAAACTCCTTCAGACTCTTGGGCTTTGCTTCGATCTTCAGTACTACAGCACATTGGCAATAGGTCAGACTATTCAGGTAATGATAAATTCACTGTATGTTAGAAAAACTCTGTTTTTTCTCTTATACTTCAAGCAAGGGCTTGCCAATTTTACTAATGCAGAAAAAAATAGGTAGTACTAAGAGCAACATACTTTGTGTGAAGCAGTAGTACTTTTTGCCACTTTTTGGTAGTGGCAAAGCTGAAATACTCTGCAGAAGCTTAGAATCACAACTTTGTTTTTTAAATTTTTATTGCAGGCATATGCCTGAAAGGAAAAGAATAGCAGCATGCAATTTGCTCTTGCAAAGACTCTATAGGATGAGACCACATTGGTTTTTTGACTAAGTGAACAGGTAAGCAACATACATAATTTCTAAAGACCTAGATCAGGGTAACTAAAATAATTAAAAATAACTTCAGAGGCTTCCATCTTCTTGGTGAAGCAGTTGCCTTTAACAGTTTTGCCATTAATTTTAAAGATAAAGTTCTAGTTAATTTTCAAGGGAGAATCTAGTTCAAGCTCAACAGAGATCAGTGAGATGTTTGTCTAACCTTGGAGTTTTTCATCCACTGTATCTAGAAGATATAGAATTATGGAGATTATACAGAAATTACTTACAGTGCCTTCTGTGTTATTTTTACTGTAGGAAAAATTTCTCTGCAGAGTTTTCTTCATTTTTCAGACTTAAATGAGAAAAATAGTAACCTTTTTCTGTTAGTTCTTCACTCTAAGTTTACACCAAGGATAAATATATACATACACATAAGTAATGTATATGTAGTAATAATGCATGTATACAGAGTTTCACAGAGGTTCACAGAATAGTCTGAGTGGGAAGGGACTCACAAGGATGATCAAGTCCAACTCTTAAGTGAATGGCCCATAAGGAGATTGAATCCATGACCTTGGTTTTATTACATGTGTGTCTGAATGTGTAAATATATTGGTAAATTTGTCTATCTGTTCATAGGTAGCTTCATGTACTTTTTTTTTTTTTTTTTTTTTTTTTTTTTTTTTTTTTTTTTTTTTTTAAGCTGAGGACCCAGGACTGGTCACAAATATCTAACTGGCTCCCTACAGCTGCTTCAGATTATTTGACATCTGCTGTGAGTTTATAAAGCACGGATTATGCCCCCTAGGGTGTTGTTAGGAAGGAAAGGGACCTCCTAAAGATAATTTTTGAGTGCTGTATGTAAAGTTACCACAAAATTCTTCCATATGGCAATAAATACTTGAAGTTCTATCACAGTCATTTATAATGATCATACCTCTTTTGCCAACAGTGATACCTGAAACAATGGTTTAAGAAAGCATCACTTAAAGAAAGGAGCTTCAGCTAATGAAAAAACTTACATTTTTCAGTCCTGAGGAACAGATTTGTATTATAAGCATACGAGTAACTTGTGAAACTCATGGAACTAAAGGAACTCAAAAAAGGAACTATTGTGAGTGAGCTTCAGCATACTATTTCTTGAAAATACACACATGATTAAAGCATATGTACTTGGGTGCCACATATTCTTTGACCTGTTGTGATCTAGTATTCACTTCACCAAACAGCCTCTACCTCATTACAAAAGCTTTATGTGTGTGTGTATGAGTGTCCACATTGGTTTTATGTAAGAGAGCTCATACTTTCAGTTTAGGCATATTCAAATGTTGCAGGAATGAAAGCTCATACTGAGTTGGAAAAATTTAAAAGCTTGGGTTTTGCTTTTGGGAAGAGGCAGAAAAAAACAAAGAAAAGGCAAATGTTATACTCCATTTATTTTCATTAGAGTAAGAACAGTGAAAGTAAAAATAGATGAAAAGCTGCTTTCAAAGATTGATGAGATGTTATTCTAACAATATAAATGCCCTACATACACTAAGACTATGGTAAGTAACTGTGTTTTAGATGACAACAAAAATTGTTTATCATCAAAAAAGGAAGATGTTATCCAGAATTTTTGGATTTCATCTCAGTGAAAGCAACAGTCAAACTGCCTACTGTGAGTTTAGGAAGTCTGGGCAAATGGCTACTAGACATACAAAGATGGCCTGTGCAATTGCTTTCCCTTACAAGGCCAATGTCATAGACTTCACTTGTGGGGCATGACAAATCACACCAGCATGAAGGATGGGTGTCATGGGAGGGACCCACTTCCTCTACATATCTCAGTGATGCCAGCACGTCCAGGGTGTGTCAAACTCATCTTTCTGTGAAATCTACATGTGCCTTGTGTATATTTATGCAGATGGGAACAGCATGTTCAGGCTGATTGGTCCACTGGACATGCTCTGCACAGCACTTTCACTCTTGTTTTCATCTGGAATTTCCTCAGTGATAGACACCTTTGCAGGACAGTCTCATCTGTGAGAAGCAGAAGGAAAAAACACCTGGAGAGGTGCTCCAGCTTGTCTTCTGGAAGACAAGTATTAATTGCTATGGAGGTTAGGGAAATGATGAGTTCACTAATGAGGTCCGGGCCCAAATACTGGCATCACCATACTGATACTGATGCCTCTTCCAAGAATGAGATGTTCAAGCAAACACAAACATAAGAGTATTGGGGAAGGAGGACAGTCTTAACAGTTAGGAGGCATAGAATTTAGAAATCTGAACGTTGTATTTTCATGTTTCCTGATCCATGTTGTGTTGCTGTCCACTGCACTTTAACACTACTTGATTCATTTTGAATTTAGAAATGCTGTGATAGATGAAAACTTGTTGTAAGTGGGTTTAGTTATCTAACCCTTGATGAAAGACTTTAATAAAAATATGTAGTATTTATGTTCAGACTCTGAAGCTCACATCTTTCTTATCTAAGACACAAGGTGATCATAGTCTTCATATATGAAATGTTTACATAATTCTCCTAGTGTGATATTTTAATACTGATGCTAGCATTTAATAAAGTATTACTTTTCATAAAGTAGCTCCTTAATGAGCTATTCAGGACATGAGATATCTAGATCCTGTGTGAACGTCGACATGAGAAAACCACCTTACAAACCTCACTTTTCTTGTAAGGCCTGTAGATTCCTAAGTAAATGGCACCACTATTCCTGCTCTTGGAGCTCTGACACTGTAGAAATGGACAAAAGATAGTACAATTCAGAGCATGTTAAACCTGTGCTAGAAATCAAAGTTCATGGCTTTTACATCCCTGGGTAAACCCTGATAGCAGGCCCGGCTCACACCTTGATGTGTGTATTTTACTTATCTGTCAGTGAGAGTAGGTGTGCAGCTCAGGTCTCAAGACTGAACATCAGGTTATTTTTATCTTTCCTGTTCTAACACACATCCAATTTGTCCCCAGGAACCAGAGACTAAAAGTGAGCTAAACTCCCCCCAAATATGTGCATCACTGAAGAAGCCTTAGGAAAGAAGAGAGGCTGAGCTGTGCAAAGATTTGCATTTCCTTATCTGAGTCCTCGGGCAGGATCTCAGCTTCATCCCAACAGCAGCATGCAGGAGAAACTCTGTTTTGGACCTGGAAAGCTGCTGAATGAGGAGGAAGAATGGATGTGGTGGGGTCCAGCTTCAGATTTAGCTGCACAGCAGTGACTCATTTAGATATTGTGCCTGAATGGGTTTATCAGCAGAACCTGGGAGAGCTTAAATTCACAGCTGTCCTACAGGGTAAGAGTGCTTCCTGCAGCAAAGAAAGAAGATGGAGATGTAGCAATGGAGGAGGATACTTTCCATTTGTGTGTAAGATTGATTGGGTTAAATTTATTTTAATAGGGAGCAACACTCCATATTCCCTTTTCAAACTGAAGAGCTGTTATTTAATACCAGCACTTTTTAGGTAGGTCTCAGTTTTGCATTTTGTATTACATTACAGAAGAGTTATTATTTGATAACCACTGGAGACAGAATAAGACGGGAAGGAATCTGAGTGGTACTGTTGCTTAAGCTAATTTATTTTTTGTTAAAGTAAATAGGACTGAAGGTGGGAGACTGAGATGAATCAAAATATTTCATAGGTAAATTTGTGAAGTAGCAGCTTGAAAGCACAACAGAATCATACAACTGTGGATCCAACAAAAGCTGGATCATTGAGTCCAACTTATGATTCCACAAAGTCAACCAAAAAGATGAATCATATATGCAAAAGCATTGTTCAAAAGTATTTTAAACACCAACAGGCTTGGCACCACAAGCATTTCCCTGCTGAGTCTGTTTCAGTGCTTGACCACTCTCTCAAAAAAGAACTTTTTCTTCCAATATCTGTTCTAAATTTTTCCTTGACATAGCTTTAATTTATTCCCTCATGCACCAGCACTAGACACCAGAAAGGAGAGATCAGCACCCCTCTGTCTTCTTTCCCTCATGGTGGATGTTGTGGACAACGATGACATGACTCCTATACCTATGCTACTCTAAGATGAACAAACTCAGTACCCTCAGCTGCTGCTCATAAGTCAAACCCTCTAATTCTTTCACCATCTTTGTTGCCATCCTTTGGACACATTCTTATATTTCTCTATCCTGCTTCTGTTTTTGTGCTCAAAACTGCACACAGAGTCCTCACCAATACTGAGTATAATGAGACAATGGCCCCTCTTGATGGTTAGTGCATGCTGCTAGGATGTGGTTGACCTTTATGGCTGCCAGGACATGCTGTTGACTCACGCTGAGCTTAGCATCATCCAGAACTCCCAGATGCCTTTCTGCAAAGCTGTGTTCCAGCCTCTCATTGCCTGATCTATATGACATCTAGGATTACATCATTCCAGATGCAGAATCTGACATTTTGTCCTTGTTTGTTGCGGTGCATGATTGAGGTTTTTAAATTTGTATCTGTATTTTGTTTACTTGTCTGTATTTGGTAGATTCCTTCCAAAATACCCCCACCCCTACACCCCTGATAGCACCTGGTATCACCCTGTCCTGGACCCACCCCTTTCCTTTCCCATTGGCCCAGAGTGTGCTCTGCCCAGGTGCGACCTGGTAAGAGGAGAGCGCAGGGGCCCAAATGGCTGTTCTGGCACATGTTCTGGCAAGTGCACTCCTGGCACATGGAGCTGCACTGAATAAACACCTTCCAACCCAAGCCAGAGCCTGCTCCATTCTTCCAGCCTTAACCACGCTCAGCAAGCAGAATTGGGGGACCCACAAACTGTTTTGGGTGGTCTGGGAACTGCTTTAACCAGTAAACAGCCCCCACAAGAGAACCCACCCTCACTTGTTAGACTTCATACAAGTGGTGATTGCTCAGTGTTCTAGTATCTCTGAAGATCTCTTCAAGACCTCTCTGCCCTGGAGGTAATAAATGGCTCCTCCTAATTCAATATTGTTGGCAAACTTACTTATTGAGCATTAGGTGCCTGTGTCCAGGGCAGTGATGAAAACAGTGAAGGTAACTGATCCTAAAATTGAGCCCTGGAGAGCACATTAGTGTCCTGTAGCCAGTCAAATGTTGCGCCATTTACTACAGTTCTCTGACCCTGACCCTTTAGCTAATCAAGATTATAAAATACTTGGGGTTGGAAAGGATCACTGAAGTTCATCTAGCCCTGACTCTCTTCAATTTAAGGCATGTTCAGATTGCTCAGGATCCTGTATTATCAAAAATATCTTGGGAGATTCCATAGTCTCTTTGGACACCTCTTGCATGTCATCTGTGTTTATTTTATGTAGCTTGAGATATCTTTTATTACTATTCATTAAGATGATAAATGGTGAGCAAGTATTCTGGTTATATTTCTTCACCTTTATTCATAGAATTTCTTACCTGGTGGTATACAAAATGTTCATGAACGTTACCTATAGAACTTAGGTTTCTTATGTAAAATTTTGTCCCACTAAGTAACCTGTCTCTTTGTGTTTCTTTATATTAAACCATATTTTTTTTAAAGCTGTCCCTTCCCCTTCCCCTTCCCCTTCCCCTTCCCCTTCCC
>JANPWX010019719.1:811081-911221 GCA_024734555.1 Trochalopteron elliotii | reverse complement strand
CCCCCCCCTCCCCTTTTTCATTATTTCTTCACATAATGATCTCCTTCATAAGTTTTTTATTATGATAGTATACAAATATACAATGATCTCTGCTGTGTTGTTTTTACCTGGTCACCTAATGCATTATTTGGTGGTTACATAAAACTGTTTTTTGCTTTTTTTTTAGGCTTAAGGAATTGTCTTCCTGATCATGTTCTCTGAACTCTCAGGCCATAAAGAAGCACCTAGGGAGAAAGATGCTTGTGGACAGCAGAAAATCTGGTTTCCTTTTGGTTTATTTTCATTTACTTTATGTACACCATTGACTTCTCCTTACTTTGACCGTAACTGATGTGTTCCTACCCCGAATGCACAGGGAGTGCATGCTAAAGCTTTTTTCAAGTGAGGTTTAAGTGCACTCTATAAATGGTTTTATCTGCATTTCTTTTCTTCCCTCCCCTCACAAGTCTTTGCATTTCTAATCCACTACGTCTTTTATTGGCACAATGGTGTTGCTCTGATTCATTACCATAAAGAACTTGCTGACAGATGACTCCTGACGGACTACAAATTGAAGACCACTGGGAAATTCTATGTTGCTGCAGCCAGGATGTCTAATCTGAGATGTAATGGATTGCCTTTCCACAGTATTGAGCAGCAGCAAAATTAACAGTGAGCTCCACTGGTATGGCACTTCAGTTTGGATTACATTTTTTTATTTTGAGAATTTTAAAGTAAAGGCATAGGTCTGCCTCATGCTAAAGATTCAGCTTTCTTTTAAAATGGTTAGGTCTATCACAGATGAAGAAAATGCACCTCTCCGCCTTTTGCTCAAGTGATTTTTAGGCAGCTCACCCCCTAGTCTCCACTGTAAGTTTAAAGGCTATAAAATCAATAATTTATTTTCCCAGCAAGATTTGTCACTTTTTTAATAACTGTTAGAAGTGTATTTAAACACCATTTAACACAATTTTCTAACTGTTTTGCATACTCATTATTCTCGGTAAAATTATTTAATTATTTAACGAAGTCCAGCATCTGCCTAACTTTCCTTTAATCATCTTTCATCATGTGAGATATATAAAAGGGAAAAGTGAAACAAAACCTCAACTACCTGTAGTATTTTCTAGTTCTACAACCAACTGTTTTTAGGTAGGTTAAACCCAGTACTGTAGGAGACAGTCTAGACTTTATTAGAATTTCTATAATAAAGAATTGCTATCTCCATGGGGGTGCTTTCCGGCCAAAGCAGCTCCCCAGACCAACCTAAAACAGTCCTGTGGATCCTCCAATTAGCTGGTTGAAGCATGGTTAAGGCTGGAAGAAGGGGCGGGTCTGGTTTGGGTTGGAAAAGGTGTTTATTTCAGTCCAGCTCCATGTGCTAGGAGAGCACTTGCCAGAGCATGTGCCAGAGCTGCAAACCAGACAGCCCGACTGGGCCTGTGTGTCCCCTTTTCCCAGGTCGCAGCCTGGGCGGGGAACACTCTGAGCCAGTCGGAGAAGGGAAGGGGTGTGTCCAGCACAGGGCGAAACCAGGTATGTTCAGGGGTAGGGTATTTTGGAATGGAACAAACCAAATACAGACAAATAACAAAATACAAATACAAATTCAAAAATCTAAATCACGCACTGCAACACTATAATATCTGAAAAATATTCAGATGCTTCGATGAAGTAAAAATAAGTAAAATTTAGGAAGACATCTCTTCTATGATGTACATCTATACACCCAGTGACTCTGAAATTGAGAAGGGGCACTCCTTGCCATATTTCTAAGCATTGACAGAGATTTTGTGTAGTATTATTGTTTTGATTTTTTTAAAATCTGGGTGATTTCCAGGAGCAGAATTTAATACCTCTTCCTCAAAATGTATATGATCACGAGCAAGGATCTTTGACCTGTGAGAACCAGAAATATTAGATGTGCATGCTTACATTACATAAAAGAGCTGAATGTTTAAGAGTCTTTCTCCTGAGCAAATAAGATTTCTTCAACAGTTCTAAAACCTAGGTCTCAAATCTCTTTTCAGTTAATCCCCCATTTGATCTATTTATGCTACTAGCCATCAGCTAATTTCAAGGATTTTAAAAAATCATTTATGTAGGTACTTGTTAGGGGATATATGATTAATGAAATTCTCACCACCACCTTTGAAACACTGGCGGCAGTAGAAGGATTATTTAAACCATAGAGGTGTGCTGAGTAAAGAACACAATAGGATTGTAAACTCAGAGAAACCCTCAGGCAAAGAGACTCTGTTTACTATATTTACAGTGGGCCCAGTTCCAAGACACGGGAGAAGAAACACAAACATTCACTGCTGCAATGGATTAGAAAAAGATTCTTTCCGCAAATGTTAAGAACAGGCAGTAGTAGGTTTGCAGGTCACTTACATTGCTAATAAATTGAAAAGCAAATGGCTATACAAATCTGGTAAAGTCTTCTTGATCTCTGAAGTTTGTGAAGGATTATTTTAGCAATTTATGTCTAAATCTCAGCTAAATTCTGAAGAGGGGAGATTGAAAGAACAAGTGAGTTCTGGAATTTCAGCCTAGGTTGGTGTAGGGTTGCTTTGTAGAAAAAAATCACACAGTACTAAAACAAGAAGGAGATTCTTGAAACACTCTTGAAAGCTGAGATATAATCATAAAATCTCACAATTTTTTTGTAATGTTCTATATAGTTATGACAAAAGTAGTGGTCAAAACTAGTCCCAAATATAAAGTTTTGTTACACTGGGATCAGCAGTGTTGGGCTGTTTCTCTGTTGGGCTGTTGCTATTTCTTTCTCAGCTCTGGGGTACAGAAAAAAAAAAGAAGGATTAAGACAGAAGCCATGGTGTTAAATGACATGTACAGTTCCTGGAGAGTTCTATGAAAACAGCAAAGATGAACAACATGGACAGACAGAGAGTTAGCTCATGCATCTCAGTCTCAGGATGTTTTGGATATGTGCTTTCCACAACACTGCCTGGACTGAATCAGAAGTTGGATTGACTGTATGTGGTTCCCACTAAGAGAAAACCTTCTACTTGTATTTCAGTGTCTCAACAAGTCATATCTGAGAAAGAGAAAGTGATTCTGTGTCTGAGAAAATTTCTGCTAATGACAGCACTCTGTTAATGTAGTGTAATTTAATAAAGACATTTTTGAAAGAGTACGTTTCCTCAAGTTTAGTGATATGCATATTATTTTGAATGCCAGGATTTGCATGAAATGAATTGGGTCATTTCTAATTATGCCCTTACTTATATTACAGCTTTCAAATACTTTGTAGATAAAGAAATATGGTCTAAAAAGCCTGTAAAATGCATAGTAAAAGAAAAAAAAACCAAAACCATGCTGGAAACAGGGTTATTAACATGGGCCAAATTCCAACTTTACTCACAACTGTGGCCAATACCACTGAAGTTAATGGAGTTGAAAAGGGTGTAAGTTAACTCAGACTTGGCCTTGTATATTTCTAGATTTGCCCCTTGTGACTTACAATAGAAGGAAATGATTTAATTTTTTAAAAAACAAACTCTGACAGCTTGAGGTAGAAGCTAATGTCTCTTTTTCTGCCAAAAATCATATAATTTGGGGTGGAAAAATATACTTTATAGTCTATGATGAAACTAAGTGCTCACTGGATGACATGCTGAAATGGAATTGTATTCTCCAGATTGCTGCACAGTTAGCATAATGATATATAATGGCACATTTTTTCTCCTGTTATGTATTTCCCTGCACTTTGGCAGTTACATAAATACCAAGTTTACTGTCTTACAATACGAAAATTAGTGTAGATTGATTGTCTTACAATCATTGTTAGCCATCCAGAGGAAAGGGATTTGTATAATTGCTACACAGTCTCATTGACTATACTGTGACAATGCAAATGTCCAAAGCCAAGCTGTTCATGTAGCTCTTGACCTAAATGTGTGAAGTATACTAGATATATAGAGGTCCCTCTGAAATCAGTGGAAACTACTACGAAGTTCAGCACCTTTAAAAGCCTTGCCATCTGGCCTGTCTGATTCTTAATGCTTGAAGTGAAAGTGACAGAAATGTTTGCCATCAACATGCTTACATGTGGCTTCTGCTTTTCTCTTTTTTGGTGGAAATACAAAAAATTCTGGACAAACATTAAAGACATGGGTGACAAGGACAAGTTCATATATTATTTCAGGATGAATTAATGAAAAAGTAATCTGTTTTTAAGTGTATACAGCAAAAAAGGACTAGTATTTCCCATATTACTGTTATTCAATTTGTCTTTGCATTCATTTATATATATCAGCAAAACTTGTGCCCTCAGAACAGCCATGCATAAATACACATTTACCCTTTTAAATCACTCTTTTGGCAGGAGGGAGACTATCTGGGACTTTGTGGAAACTATTGTGGTTTAAGACGTCAGGAAGGAGGAAGGGAGGGTTGGGAAGCAAGGGAATAAAGCAGTGATGACAAAAGTTACAATAGAAAGACAGATAATGGCACTCAGGAGAAAAGCTTTTAAAGCCTTCTATTCTCTTTGAGCAATTTGGCAAGCACTTTTTTTTGCACATTTGTATACTTTTTAAATTTAGTTTTTAATAGCCATATCCTTTTCTGAAAAAAAACACTTTCCCTAGACCTTAGCCTCCAAATTCATCAGGTCTGTGGTGTATTACTGCTTTAAAAACAGGATGACCGCTTGAGTTACCATTTAAAAATATATTAAAAACTGGAGATGGTTGGTAATAATTTCATTGTCAATTCAACTCTTCAAAAGTTTTGCAAATGATGTTAAATTAATTGTATATTTCTAAGAAATTACCATTATGCATGGTGTGTATGAATAATGTAACACATGCATAATGTGTGTTTGAAGATATACTGGTCTTTCAAGGTTTATAGCACCGTTTGGTTCTTAAGAAATTCTTAAGATAATAGAATCATAAAATAGCCTGATTTGGAAAGGATTCAAAAAATCATCTAGATCCAGACCCCTTGCTGAGGGCAAGGACACCTTTCATAACACAGGTTGTTCTGAGTCCCATTCAAACCTAACCTTGAATATTTTCTGGGATGGGGCATCCAGAACTTCCCCAGGCAACATCTTCCTCTACTTCACCCCTCTCACAGGGAAGAATTTCTTCCTAATATCTATACTAAACCTACAGCTTTTCAAACCTCAAGTTTGAAGCCATTCTTCCTTCCTGTTACAACACACTCTTATAAAAAATCTCTTTCTGGATTCCTTGAAGGTTTTTTTCAGGAAATGGAGGGTTGCCATTAGGTCATTCAAAAGATTTCTTTCCATTTCTCTCAGCCTTTCTTTACAGGAAAGGTGCTCCAGCCCTCTAATGGTCTTGGTGACCTCTGGACTCACTCCAACAGTTCCATGTCCTTCCTGGAACCCCAGGGAAGGGATGAACCATGGGAACCCCTGAACTAGATGCAGCACTGCAGGTGGGGTCTCACCAGAGCAGAACAGAGGGGCAGAGTCCCCTCCCTGGCCCTGCTGCCCACACTGCTTTGGATGCAGCCCAGGACACGTTTGGCTTTCTGGGCTGTGAGTGCCCATGGGTGGGTCATGTCCAGCCTCTCCTCCACCAGCACCTCCAAGGCCTTTTCCACAGGGCTGCTGAGATCTGTTCATCCCCAGCCTCTGTTGATACCAGAGGTTGCTCCTACCCAGGTGTGGCACTTTGCACTTGATCTTATTAAATGTCATGAGATTCCCATGGATCAACTACTCAAGCTTGCCCAGGTCCCTCTGGATGGCATCCCATCCTCTAGGTGTGTCAGCTGCACCACTCAGCCTGGTGTCATCTGCAAACTTGCTGAGAGTGCTCTCAACCCCTCTGTCAATGTCATTATTGAACATATTAAATAACACTGGTCCCAGTATGCACCACTTGTCCCTTATGTCCACTGGGACTCTCAACCATTGATCACTATCCTGTGGATGCCACTATCCAAACAATTTCTTATCCATCTAACAGTCCACACATTGAATCCATCTCTCTCCAATTAAGAGAGAAAGATGTTGTGGGGGTCTGTGTCACAGGCTTTACAATTGTCCAGATAAATGACATCTGTAACCCTTCCAATATATCTTGATTAAAAGACAAAATCTAATGTCATTTTCCATAGGTCTTAGCAATTCTTCCATGGCCTAGCTCTATAATGTAAGATAATTCATACGGCTTTTTCACAATAAATTAAACCCTTGGGATTATTTATGTTCATGTCTAAGAACAACACACCATCAAAAAAGTGAGATTGTCAGGAGAGTACACCTGGTATGAGAGTGATTTGTGGAGCATGTAGTACAATGTTATTTCAAATCTTGCTGGGAAACTGAAGAATTCAAAATAGTCTCTTCAAAAGATACTGAGATACTCTGATTATTTTTTCTTCATGGAATTCTGAAGGAAGTCATCACCACTTTTGGATGGGCAAGCAAACAGAATCTGTAACTATATTTAGTCTTTTCAGCATGTTAAATACTTTTGCCCTGTCTGGGAATTACTGTCAGGGTACTTCTAAAAACAGACTGTGCCCATGTCTGCATGGACAGACGTATCACATGGTCTACAGAAGATCAGTGACTTTCCAGAGATGCAGCTAGGATCCATATGACATGGACTGGGATGTTGAAAAAATTATATGTCATGGCAATTTTAGTCACTAGATCCAACATTTTCTTTGCACAAAACCTAGAAACTCTGACTCAAAATAAGAGTTTATCAGGATGGGAAGAGATGGATATTCTTACTTAATTTCCTAAGTAATGAAGAGGTAAAAATAATTATATGAAATATAACTTCTTTATCTACAGCAGTTTCCTTGGATTACACAATGTAAATTTAAGTAAACCTGAAAATTGAAAACAAGTCATAGAATCATAGAATGATTTGGATTGGGAAGGACCATAAAGATAATTGAGTCCCAACCACCCTACTATGGTTAGGGATGCCTTCCAGGAGTGGGGCATTCACAGTGTCTCTGGGCAAAATCTTCCCTTGCCTCACCACCCTCACAGAGAAAAATTTCTTCCTAATGTCTAATCTAAACCTACCCTTTCATTTGTCATCACTTTTCCTTGATGTCCATTGTGACTCTGAGCCATCAACCACTACCCTCTGGATATCACCATCCATTCTTACCCATCTAGCAGTCCACTCATGAAATCCCCCTCTCTCCAGTTTTAGAGAGAAGGATGCTGTGGTGTACTGTGTCCAAGGCTGTACAGAAATCCAGATAAATGACATCTGTAGCTCTCCCCTTTCCCACTGTTGCAGTGACTCCATCATAGCAAGCCACTTGATTGGTCCAACAGGACTTGTAGATGAAGCCATGCTAGCTGTCTTCCAGATGCCTTAACACAGCTTCTAGGAGAATCTGTTTCCAGTAGTTCCCAGGGTTCTCCTTTCTACCTTTTTAAAAGACAGGCACAGATTTTGCTTATTTTCAGTCACCTGAGACTTCCCCTGACTGTCAGGACTTTTCAAATATCATGGAGAGTGAGAGGGACTCTTCTCTACTCCCCACACTGACATTCATCCACTTGAGAGGTGTTTAAAGAGGGTTTGCCACTGAACATTGAGGCAAATATTTGTTGAATACTTCAGCTTTCTCCTCACCTGCTGCTTCCAGTTTTCCACCCTTGGTTATCAGAGGGGGTCACTTCTTTGACCTTCTTTTTCTAGTTAACATGCCTGTAAAAACCCATCTTCTGGTCCCTTGCCAGGTTCATTGCAGCTTTATCTTGGACTTTTTCATCATATCCCTACAAAACTGTACTTCATCTCTGTATTTTTCTCAGGTTCTCTGTGCTTGTTTCCAGTATGTGTGCATTTGCTTCTCTCTTTAGTTGGACCAGAAGTTTCCTACTCAGCCTTTTGTACTGGCCTTTTGCCTTTTTTCCTGAGTTCTTACTCTTAGGGATTGCTGGCTTTTAAGCTCATTGGAACACTTCCCTACAAATCTGCCAGCTCTGTTCCACTTCCTTGTCCCTGAGGGAGGTCTCCCAGTGAATCCTGTTGACTGTCTCCCTGAAGAGCTGGAAGTTTGCTTTCCTAAAATTCAGGGGCATAAATAACTTTTTCCTTACCTGACTTACCTCACAGGACTGCAAATTCCACCAATGCATGATCACTGCAGCCCCATGCATGATCACTGCAGCCCAGGCTTCCCCCAGTTTTGATGTTCAAGGTTAGCTTGCCTACATTGATGCCCAACAGATCCAGTATTGCATCCCCTCTGGTAGGGCTGCTGTCTATGCCCTAGCTCAAGACATTATCCTCCGTGGATTTCCTGAGTTCTCTGAGTTGCCTGCAGTTTGCTGTGCTATTTTTTCAGCAGGTATCAGTGTGGACAAGAGTGTGATGCCTCTCATGGCTGGAGCAAGAAGTCTTTGTGAATACAGTCCCCTTGATCTGCAGTAGACACCAACCACAAGAATCCCTTTGTTGCTTTTGTCACTGATTCTTGCCCATATACTTCCGACCTGCCCATGGTTCTTCTGCAGAGGCAGCCCTTCACACTTAATCCACCTCTTGATGTAGAGGCAAACTCTCTGTATTTTCTTCCACGCTGATTTCTTCTGAATACCCTGTAGCCATTGATAGCCCCCTATCAATGATATCAAAAACTATCATTGATAGTTTTTCCCACCAAGTTTCAGTAACGAGGGCAACAAGGTCATAATTTTCTAGCAGCAGAGTGGCTTCCAGCTCCTCCTGTTTGTTGCCCATGCTGTGTGTATTGTTGCACTTCAGGTGGGCTGATGGACATGTTGCCTTCCTGGAGGAACACTCCTTAAATTCTTTAATATATTTTCCTGGTTTTTTTCCCTGTCAGTTTCTGTTACCTCAGAAGTCCCTGGCTCATCTCTGTAAGACTGGAAGTGTGGTCCAGTGTGGCTAGCACAGCTCAGGGCCACTGGCAGTGGGCCCTTGCTAGCACCATGTCCCTCTAACCTTGACCTGTCATCCCACAGCTTGCCAATGGCAAGCCTGATATTGTCTGTCTGTCCTATCACATCTAGTTTAAAGCTCTGTCAATGAGCCCTGCTAGTTCTATTCAGTGTAAACTGTGTACTGCAGTATTTTCAATCTTGTGAGCCAAATTGTCCTTAAACAGATGGATCTAATTGTGATTTACGAGTGCTTGTCTCAGGAAACACAATTTGGCTGTGGATCTGATGCCTGTGTGAGAATGGGTGTGCAAGCCTGTGTGAGTACATGTGCAGATATTATTGAGGTAAAACCCTCCAGGGCTCATTGAGCAAAGAGAGTGAGAAAAAGGTCAGTTTGTTGCTCCCATTGCTTGGATTTTAACCTGTCCATCAGAAAGAAATTAGAAGACAATACTGAATAGTTCATTATAGTTCATTGTAATGTGGTCATCTATTTTAAATAATGGCAAAGGCTATTGCCATCCTAGTCAAGAGACAATATCCATTTTCTTGTTTTATATAAAATTCTAAAAGGAAATAGGCAATTTCCCCCTGTGCCAACAGGACTGACAGTAGTGCCATCCTTGAAAAAGTGAGACAGTTCATGTCCTTCATTGTTGGGTGTGAAACCTCACTGGCTAAAGTACAATGCTAAGTCTGCTGAAATGCTTTCTGAATCACTGAGCTGTTTAATTTAGACAAGAAAGTATATTTATAGGGCACTGCATACTGAACTATGAGCATATGCATTCCTCTTGTATTTACTCTGCACATTTTTTTGAAGCATGAGAGTTCTAGAGTGAAGCTGAAAGTGTAGATTAGATTGTACCATTTTTCTGCAATAAGGCTATCTTTACAAGGCTTTGAAAATATCCACTGATTCCTTCAGCTTCCCAAGCAAACTATCTGAGTAGTAATGGTGTTCATAAAAGGTACTGCCTCACCACAGCTGATAGACCTGATGCCCTATGTCAGTGTTAATCATTACCATCACCTAGTTACCATTTTCATGGCTGAATCCAGACTTCTGATGAGCTTTACTATTAATCTTTGATCTACTTTGAAATGGCTGATCAGAGTCATAAACTTAACAACTCTAGCAATAGCTGTCAATGATTTTATAACACCTTGAAATGAAATAGACTGGTTTTTTTTAATAACACCTTCTAATAATTGCATTAATGCAACTGTCAAGCACATTGAAATTCAATACAACTTCAGTTTGATCTGATAATCTGAACAAGGTACTGGTTGAAATGAATTTCTGATTGGTGCTTGGCTCACATTTCCAGAATATACAATGAGCATTCTATCAGAATTATAATTTTAAACCCTCTTTAAACTTCTATGATATCCAGGTTTATATTAAGTTCTTTCTGAAAATGTAAATGTGGTAGTTGATTCTGCTACTCCTTCGTACCTTATAATTATCTTGAATCCTTTACCAATTATACTCAATCAAATGCTGTATTGACTGCAGAAGAGATTTCAAGATCTGCCTCACAGATATTTCTCATTATTATAATCAAAAGGGTATGTTTTGTGATGAGCTCTGTGCTTTCAAATGGAGTTTGAGAAAAAGGACTTCTCATTTGTAGATAAAATTCAGTGTCAAGGGTTTCTAGCCTTTCACAAGTTGCCTCTGAATACGTTTTGATTTTTCAAAATTTAGGATGTTTATTCTAAATGACACAAGCTTTTAATTTTGGTTATTTATTAAATGTGTGTAAATTCCTCAGTGAAATTACCCAAGTTGCCTGTAGCTGATCTGAAATAGGAAACAAACTTTTACAAAAAGGCATGAAACATCCACACATTCACATGTGAGGAGTATTTAATTGCCACTGATTTTTTTGTTGGTGATTTTTGTTTGTTTGGTTGGTTTTGGTTTTGTTTCTTGTTTGTCTTGGTTTTGTTCTAACACTACAGAATATTATATACATGGATATTTTTCTTCTTGCTACCCCTATATAATATTTTAAAGTGGATGTTTATGCAGTTTACAAACAAGCATAGAGAGTGACAGAGGAATTGTATTATTAATATTTAACCCCAGCTACATGACTTTTGAGATTTTCCTCCCTATTGTCACAGTCACAAAGATCTGCTTCTGCTCTGAGGGGACATCCTGAGGGCACTGATATATCAAAGAATCAAGTATGGAAGAGGACCTTAGTAAGAGCATCTATGTCACCTGCCTAACCCCTCTGAATGAAGCTTGATCTCTGTAGTTTCTCAAACAGTCATTTGTCCAACCTGGTTTTAAAAATTCCTAGTGACAGAGACTTCATGACATCCCAGGATAACTTACACTATTAATTCACTGTTTCTACAGATATAGAATGCTTCCTTGCTTTACTTGAAACTCTTCTTACATTTTCTTGCATGCTTTCTATAGCCCTTCTATTTCTCCCTTCTCATCCTGCAGTCATGTCATGTAGTTCTCAACACCTTTCAAGGGCTGAGTAGCAAAGTGTCAGCAGAGGCTCTGCTGAGTACACTGGAGGTGATACTTTACATAACAACCTATGTTCTTGCTAAATATATGCTTAGGGTATATATGCAGGGTAAGATATGCTTTTCCTGGACCGCTTTAACAGGATTTACTCATATACAACAGGGTTTGCTCATTATCAACTCGTTGGAAAATGTTTTCTCCATATTTTCTAAGCAGTTATTGCCAATCCTGCCTATGTACGTGCCAGGTAGCTAACTTAGTGAATCATCAAGCCTCTGCAATTTATGAAGTCACTCTTCATGAATTCATTATGGATAGCTTGATGCACCGGATTTTACTTTTCCAGAAAGGCTCTCAGGAACACCAATAAATTCTTTAGGTTTGCTTTATGTTTAAATTCTATTCTCTACTATATCTGTACTGTTATCTGTGAATTTGTACAAGGGGTACAGGGGTGGCTCCTGTGAGAAGCTGGCAGAAGCTTCCCCCATGTCTGATAGAGCCAATGCCAGACAGATCCAAGACAGTCTCATTGATGGCTGAGACCATTCCCATCATCAGTCTCTGTGATAATATATTTAAGAAGCAGGAAAAAGTTATTGTGCAGGAACAACTGTGGCCAGAGAAGAGAGGAACGAGAATGTGTAAGACAGCTGCGCAGATGCCAAAATCAGTGAAGAAGAGGGAAAAAGTGTTCCAGGTGCCAAAGCAGAGTTTTCCATGAATCTTGTACGGAAGACCATCGGGAGGAAGGCTGTTACCCTGCAGACTGTTCACAGGGTCCACAGGGAAGCAGACAGATGTGCCTGGAGGGTGCTGTGACCCCATGGAGAAACCAATGCTGGAGCAGGCTCCTGCCAGGTGCTGTGGTGTTACTGTGCCTGTTTCTCAAGCCTGGCTAGCCTCGGCACCAGTAACACTCAAGTGAGTTCTTTTCACTCAGCTGCACCTGCGTGGCGATGGCAGGAGGATGAAAGGAGGGACTCCAGAGCTGCTGGGTCACAACAAGTTTATTGGAACTCCGGCGTGGAGCCCTCACCTTGGGTGTCAGCGTGTCCAGAGACCCCAACTCAACCTCGAGTGGGACCTTTTATCTGGGGGTGTAACACAGAGGGGGGATCAATAAGGTTTTACGGGGAGGTGGCTCATATCATAAACAAACATATAAAACAACCATACAATGAACATTAGAAGGTGACAATCAGGATCCTGCCCAATCACTCGGTGCCTCTCTCAGAATCCTCTAGAAGTGGGGAGAGACCCCCCAAATGATGGACAAGAACAGGAGGTTACTTGCTAGGGGATGGGCAGTTAACTGTCTCTGGGGGGAAAAACTTAGGGAGAACACAGAACCAATCATAGAACTGTCACTGGGGAGAAAACAGGGATAAACCTAAAGTGGGTAACAAAAAGGGTACAAGGAACAAACCATTTTACAAAAGAAAATTAACTTATGAATTAACTTATGAACTTGAAATTAAAAAATGCACTCCCACACTGTGGCTCTGTGAAGAGTGACAC
The DNA here is from genome assembly GCA_024734555.1 of Trochalopteron elliotii. Classification (NCBI taxonomy): domain Eukaryota; kingdom Metazoa; phylum Chordata; class Aves; order Passeriformes; family Leiothrichidae; genus Trochalopteron; species Trochalopteron elliotii. Next base: position 898,331 of record JANPWX010019719.1, on the reverse strand, counting down.
TATGGGAGACTCACACTGTAACAGGCTGTTCCTGAAGGACGGCATTCCAGGGGATGGACCCACAACACAACAGTTTGGAAAGAATTGCAGCTTGTGGGAAGGACTTGTGTTGGAGAAGTTCCTGGAGGACTGTCTTCCATGGGAGGGATCTCATGCTGGAGTGGGGGAAAGAGAAGAAAGAAGCAATGAGACAATGGTGAAGAACTGACTATAACTTTCATTCCCCATCCCCTTGTCCTATTCAGGGGTAGAGGGTAGAGAATTTAAAAATGATGTTGAGCCCATGAAGAAGGATGGTGTGAGAGGCAGGTGTATTAAGTTTTGCTTTCATTTCTCATTACCTTATTCTGATTTTGTTGATAATACATTAAATTAATTTTTCTGAGTCTATTTTGTCTGTGACCATAGTTGGCAAATGATCTGTTCTTGTACTTACCTCAATCTATGAGCCCTTAATTGTATTTTTCTGCCTCTGTACAGGTGAAGTGGGGAGTGGTAGAGCTGTTCTTGAGCTCCTGGTGTCCAGTCATGCTCAATCCACCACGGAAGATAAGTAAATATCTCTTTACTATTACAGTACACACATGCCATTCATAAAATACTGAGTAGGTTCAGATCCAGGACAGGTAGCTCATACAACGTATCTTTTAGTTATGTGCTTTACTTCAGGCTTCAAACCTTTCAGTATCAATACATTATTGACATAATTTTTAATGCCTTTAGTGAGAATCATGCACTTTACTAGATATGTATAATAAAATTCATTAATATTTCTTAATTATCGAATTTTTTTACTCAGTGAATTCTATCAGCTGTAGTTCATATGTCACAGAGGCAGCATACGTGTGCATACACTTCTCTTGAATTTCAAAGGGTTAATTCATGATAATTGTACATGTCCTGGGTTGACGGCACCTCCTATCCCAATCGTGCAGCTTTATCTCTATGTACTGCACTGTTATGTCTAACCGCTGCCCCACCCCGCCCCCAGTGGGGTGTTTTGCCGCGGTGGGGCTACTGGCTTTGGGCTTTTTGTTGCTAGCTCGGCTTGGCTGCAGGCTTTGCTTTGCTTTGCTTTGCTTTGCTTTGCTTTGCTTTGCTTTGCTACTAGCTTTCCTTTACTTTGCTTCTGGCTTTGTTTTTTTTTGCTTTTGCTTTTGTTTTTGTCCCCTTTTTTTTTCCTCCTCTCTCTCTCTCTTTCCCCGCCCCCGAAGATCACTGGACCGGCTCCGGACCTGATCTGGGAATATCTGGGGGTCCTCGACGCCTGAAAACAGAAGCTCTGCGCCCTCCCCTCACAGCAACTGCTTGAGTATTTTTCTTTTCCCTTGTGTTGGGGAGTGTCTTTGTTTATTTGTCAAATAAATAGTTTTTTTCCACTTCTCCTCCGAGGAATTTCGAACGGCATATATTAAAAGATTAATTCAACAACATCTTGGTCTGTGCAATGGTTTCCTATTAATTGGATTATTATAACAACATAATTTAGTAGAAATGTCACAAAAGCTTGCCATTATGGTGAATACTAAAAGTGTACCAAAAAACGTGACATTTAGATGCATCCACAGCTAGAGGAGAGCAACATAACTTGCTTATGAAAAGCATATGAAAGACAAAAGCCAAAATAAAAGTTCACTGCCAAAAAATATATTCTACGTGGGTGCAAGTAGACAGAATATGTCCAGACGTAAACACATGCAAGAAATTCCAGAGCCACAGGAAACTGTATATTCATCACGTACCTTGGACTTCTTAACCTGTCCTCTGTTCACTTGTCCAACTTTCCTAGCATTCATTTTGGAATTCTGAGCTCCTAAGTGTACTCAGACAAATGTCACTCCTTTAATAAAATTCCTAGAGGAATGTTTTCTTTCCTGCGTCAAAATTCACTGGTGTGCATCCAGGTTAGACAAAAGTTCATCCTGGACCAGGAACAGGTTTGAGTTTCAATATTCATGATTTCTCTTTAGTGCAGGAGTTTTGTGTACTTGGAAAGCTAAATATCACAGAATTTCAAATATATATAAATATTTGAAATTCAAAATTTTCAAATGCTATTTTCACTTTACTAAACTGCCTTTTTGTAAGTAGCATAACATGCACCCAGTTGAGAAAAGTAAACCTGAAACTATTTGAAAATATTGAGAGAGATGATAGATAGATGGACAGATAGATAGATAGATAGACAGACAGATAGATACATACATACATAGATAGACAGATAGATAGATATCATTGTAGACTTCTCAGACATAAATGATTTTCTATTTTTTTAGTTAATAAATTACAAATAAAATTATCTTTATTTATATCCTTGAGGTCCTTAGACTGCATGTACACTGAATGAATTATAGGTGACATCTTTCTTGTATTTGAAAGACTGAGTTTTAGAATAAGTTTGAGAGAACATGCTCTGTTGGGATATGCTGAAAAAGTCGTTTCTGCCAAAACTAGTTAGAAAGCAAACAAATATGGTAGAATTTTCTTTCAGACTCTGTAAATGTCAGTGTGTGGTATAATAGTGCTCTTTCTGAACTAATATGAATATGAGAATGTATTTGATTTAAATATAAACTATCATTTTTAAGTTAATCAAAGTAACGCTCTTATGTCTCAGTGCTGCATCAAAATAATGAAGTCAAAAATCCTGTCACAGCTCTTTATAACTGGAACCAAGCAAGAAAAACCTACCACAAGTCAATACAGCAAAGCCATGGCAAATTTCTGTTTTAGCTGAAACAAAGTCAGCCATTGCTAGGAGTATGTATGGTAAAAGAAGAAGAAAACATTAGACAGCCTCAACATACAGATTAGGAGATATGCTGTATTTACAGCTGTTTACTTGTCTGAGTAAACATGTGACTCAAAATAGCAAGAGAATCACAATAATGATACATATATACAAATCCAATTGACTTTGTAGCTTAAATACAAATTATGGATTGTAAATAAGATCCATTGGTGTTTAATATTTCAAAGAACTGGTGTGGTGCTGAACAACAAGTGGATAAAATCCACTGTGCACTGCAGAACTCACCTTTGCAACTTACTGACATCTTAGGCTGTGTTCCCATCCATTTGCTATGTCTGGTCATATGTCAATGACATTCTATCATTTACATTAATGTAATCTGAGTTTTGTTGTCATTATAGATGGATCAATGCCTAACATCATGCTAAACAATGGGAAACAAGTTTGAAGTTATTCGAAGTCCGCAGCCCAGAGAACTTGAATTTTAGTTTTTGTTTTTAAGCGTGCACATTTACAGGATTAAAGAAATAAGTATCTTACCTCATTATTTCATTAATATCTTCTTTTTCCCCCTGGGTAGATTTTTCTAGCTTTAACAGTGCACTGCCAAGCAATAACGTTGCAAGCATATTTGTCTAAGAACAAAAGTTTTACTGCTATTCCATTTGAATACTTTCCAAATATTTACTTCCTGTAATACAGTAAGTAATACAGTAAGCTCCTACATGAATGGAATGCAAGGGAATTTAACCAGCACACAGCATAAACTCTAGATTAATTTTTTTTGACCCCCCCAACAAAATCCTAGTATTCATACAAAAGGATCAAAAGTATCTGAAAATACTAATGTGATTATTTTTTTCTCAAAATATCAGGAAATCTATTTTATTAAAAATAAATTGATCCTTGTCTTACAAGGTCTTGATTCTAAGACCTAAATCTGGTGAAATGTAAATGTCTTTGGTATCTCACAGGGTTATCCCACCAAAGCTTCCTTCTGCTAGCATTTTTTAAGTTGCTGAAGAGGAGATCATGTAAGCAATGGAACCTTTATTTAATCAGATTTGAACTCCTCACTCAAAGAATAAGGCTTTAAATTTTTTTTTGCTACATTATATCATTAAAAAATACTGTGCAATTTTGCTGAAATTATGAATTTCTTTCATTTAAAAGGAATAGCTTTTTTTTTTTTTTTTTTTTTTTTTTTTTTTTTTTTAACTGATCACTTCTTGGAGATCGTAACAGCTTTTCTATGCCCTGTTTTGAATTCTTCTGTATGTCCACAGAAGCCTTGTCTGTAACATAGCGGTGACATCTGACGACCATTCAGGAATAGTGCTGTATTGAGTATTGAACTTGCATGCATGCTTATCTACTCAGTGTGAAGAACAGTTTCTAAAATCAACAGATTAAATTTGTCCATAGGCAAACAACTAATGCAAGGCATAACATAACAGAGATGATTAGCCCAGGTTTAAAATATAAACTCCATATTGATGCTAATAACAGTAATACAGAAATGAATTACACTTTGTGTTCCTCAAATAGAGTATACGTGAATTGAATAATGAAAGGCTCTTTAAGTACATTCATTAGCACTGTTTACATGGGCAAATAGTATACAACATGGAAAAACGGAAATTAAAAGTTGATTTTTATAGTCACATGGATGAAATGAAATTATAAATTGTTCACATTAGCTGAAGTCTTCCTTTACTTTCAAAATATAACAGAAAATAAATCAAGCCACACTTATACATTTATATGTTAGCTAAATTTGTCTCAGGAACTCTTATTAACCAGTGCAAGTATGTGATTGACAAATTGATAACTCTAGACTCTGTATCTGCTGAGCATGGATTTTCACACTCTATAATTTATTTCAAGTTTCTTGGGAAGAAAAAATTGTTGTTGTCTTCTCTCATCCTGTCAGTCTAAGAGTTCTCTAAAGCAGATCTCTTTATTTAGCACACTTCTCTGAGATGTTGACCCAATATATTTATACTTTCAGGCATGGTTTTCCCAGAGTTTACAGCCAAACAGGATATAAAGATCTCACATCATCAAGCAAAATTTTTTCTTCATTATGCCACTTGTATATTTTGTTAATGTAGGAATTTTTGTGCCATTGGTTTGCAGCTCATATATTAGTATGAATTCTAATGCAAACACACGCACAATCACATCATGAGCAAGTGGACTGCTCTTGAACAGACCCTGAAGTCTTTTCCAATTTCTTTCAGTTTAGACGTACATAAATAAGAGAAATAAATTTGAATAAATTTGTGATTAGAGATGAAAAATATGACTGTATGCTGGGATTTTTTTCACTTCAGTGACTTGTGGCTGTCTATTTCCCTATGAAATATATCAGAAAATAGAGCCATCCCATGTGCCTGAGGCTTAATCTTATCCTTGGCATGAATAGATCCCAGAGCCAAATATTTGAAAATTAAGTTTCACTTCTTCCCTAGTGGTTGCATGTTGGCAAGTGCTTTATGATCCATTTGTATAAATGATCTTCAAACAGCTGTCAGTAAGAGCTATATTTAAACATTGCAATGAAACTTCCTAAGGAGATCAGATTACAAGAGCAAACTGTCAAATAAAGGAAGTTATCAGGTAAGCAAAACTCTCCTTGTGTCTCTCATGATCACAGGGAGCAGTCCTGTCTGTTGGATTTCTAAAGCTGTAGCATCTCAGTCTAGAGGGAAAGAGCAAATGATGGAGAATAATTGCCAGATTCCTTAGGACCGAGGAAGCTAGTCCCTAAGGAAGCACATGGCAGTGCTTCAAATATGATTTACAAAACACAGAGTATTCTGAGTTGGAAGAGACCCACAAGGATCATTTAAGTCCAGCTCCTAAGTGAATGGCTCCTGGGGATCATACCCACAGTCCTGGCACTACTAATGCTCTAACTAACTGAGCTAATCTCATAATACTGGTGGAGACTGAAAGCTGAGATTCTGCTTCTTTGGAAGATCAATGGGGATAAATGAAACATTTTGATAGAAACAGTGTAGATATTTTTCAAAACTTTAAAGAATAAGAATTCAGAGTTGAAATGGTGCTTGGAGTGCATATAGCGCTGTGCCAACTGGTGCTTGATCTCTCTGATATTTTGTTATTTCAAACTGGCAATCTATCTAGCTCTGGAGACACTTCTTAGATGGATTTATGTTTTAATTACTCTCCAGGTTTGCCCTTACACATTACCTTGTGTCACAGGTACGGCACTCAATCTTGACTGAATGTCTGTCATTTGAATCCAATCCCATCTCGTCTCTTTCAGATACGGCAAACTGACTCTGAGCCAATGCTCTATGGGCAAGTGCCAACATCCAGTTCATCCCCCCTCTAAATACTGAATAATTTGCATGACTACAGGGATGCTGAAATAATCTCAGAGGACGAGAAGCCAGGAATGTGAGGTATTTATAGATGGGCAAGATGATGGTTTTTAACAGGTTGTACATATCCAACCCTAGGACAAGACTACACAAAAGTCCTGTTTAGAGAAGTGATATTTTGATGGCATCTGCCCAGCTCTAACATTATCTGATTTTCATATGTGTGGGGAAAACAAAGTGAAGTACAGACAACTGTCATGGGGAAGGGAGTACCAAAGTTCTGGACTACAATTGTCCTTTTGCAATGGTTAGATATGACAAGGGGAGAATACAGCTGAATATTAACTGCTTTAGATTTCTGCAACAAGTGATGTACTTGAAAAAAGCTAAAAATGAACCACTATTTCATTTTAGTAATGCAGAAAGTCAAAGAGAGTGGCCTGGGATGGTGTGACAATGAGGCCCATGGTGGCACATACGGACATCAAAATTAGAAAGACAAACATTAGGGAAGGCAGCATTGCCTCAGTGTAACAAATCCATGGATGTCTGCTCCATTCAGAAGGCTGAAGCATGAGGAAGCTTGTCTGTCAGCCTGGGCTTGAAGTACCCTGCAGCTTGGGTCAGGGCCTGACTTCCTGAAGTCCCTAGTGCTGGTGGTGGCTACTTGTGACCAGGCTTTGTACAGAGTGTGGAGTGATGCAAAAAGAAGCAAGAAGCATCAGCAGATCAATACTTGACCCTGTTCTAGTGTCACTGGCAAAATTGTGGGTTCTTCGATCGTGGATTGGTTTAAGTGACACCAGGTCTGCTGGCAACAGATGGGATACACTTGTAACAAAGGAGGAAAAGAAACTTGCACAGGATTTAACAAGACTCATTGAGAACATTTTAGACTAGATTTGAAAGAGAAAGGGATAAAAGCAGGCCTGCTAGAGATAAGCTTGAAGGCAGCATGACACTGTTTGAGGGGTGGTGTACTAGTGAGGTCACTTACATGGCCATCTCAATAGACATAGCGGATTGAGACCATGTAACAGCAAAGATGTGAGGGCTTTTGACGCATTAGAAACCACGATGTGCCTGAGAACTGTGACATAAGCAGTAGAGCTTGTCTCTCTGAAAAGGCGGCAGGATCAATATCCCAAATAAACTGCATCTACACCAATGCACACAACATGGACAAGAAATGGAGGAGCTGGAAGCCAGTGTGCAGCAGGAATACTATGACATAGTCAACATCACAGACTCATGGCAACTGGAATGCTGCAATGGAAGGCTATGAACTATTCAGAATGGATAAGGAAGGAAAGAGAGGAGGTGGGGTAGGCCTATGTGCTAGGGGGTGTTTTGACAGTCCAGAGCTTAAAGAAGGTCACAATACATTTAACTCCTTATGGGTCAGGGAGTCAGGGAGAGGGCTTACAGAGCAGACATCCTGTTTGGAGTCTGTTATGGACCACCCAATCAGAAAGGAAGGACAGATACAAAATATTCCACAAGTAGCTGGGAGAAGTCTCATGATCATTGGACAGCCTTATTTTCAGCGGGGGCTTCAGCTTAGCAGATGTTTTCTGGAAATACAACACAGCTGAGAGGAGTTTCTGGAGTGTGAAAGTAGCTTCCTGATATAGCAGGTGAGGGATCCAACTGGTAAATGTTGCTTGTCAACAGAATGGCCTCGTGACTGATATGAAAGTTGGAGGTAATTTTGGGCACAGCACCTACAAATTTACTTTTTTTTATTCTCAGAGAAATAAGGAGCAGATTCAGCAGAAGAGCTACCTTGGCCTTCCAGAGGGCAAACTTAGGCCTGTTTAGGAGACTAGTTGAGAGGTTCCCTTGGGAGGGAGTTATGAAGGGCAAAATAGTCCATGAAAATTGGACATTCTTTAAGAAGGAAATCCTAAAGGCTCAGGAGCAGGCTGTCTTGATGTACTAAAAGATGAAACATTGGGGCAGTGGCAAACTTGACTGAACAGTGAACTTTGGCTGGAAGTGAGGAATATGAACCTGTGTCAGCAGTGTCCTGGCAGCCACCTGTGTCCTGGGGTGCATCAAACCCAGCACTGCCAGCCGGGCAAGGGAGGGGATTTTTCCACTCTGCTCTGAGCTGGGGTGGTCTCACCTCCAGTGCTGGGGGCAGTTTTGGGTACCACAATGTAAGAAAAACACAGTTATTAGAAAGTTTTCAAAGGAGGACTCTGAAGTGAGGAAGCCATATGTGGGAGTGGCTGACATCACTTGGCTTCTTCACCCCGGAGAAGAGGAGCCTGAGAGCAGACTACATCACAGTCCATGGCTTCCTCATTAGGGAAAGCACTGGGGGAGGCACTGATCTCTTCGTCCTGGCAGCCAGTGACAGGAGCTGAGGGAATGGCCTAAAGCTGTTTGAGGGGAGGTTTAGGTTGGATATCAGGAGAAGGTTCTTCATCCAGAAAGTGTTTGGGCACTAGAACAGGCTCTCCAGGGAAATGGTCACAACACCAGCCTGACAGAGTTCAAGAAACATTTAGACAGTGCTCTCTAGCACATGGTGTGATTCTGGACCATCAGGAGATGGTCCTGTGCAGGGCTGGGAGTTGGACTCCATGATCCTTGTGGTTGCCTTCAAATTAGGATATTCTATGGTTCTATAATTCTATGAAAATTTTTTGCCTTTAAAAATAGAAACTCAGGAGGAATATAGCATGTCAGGAAGTCAAACAGGGAGGAAATCAGAAACACCAAAACCAGAGTAGAACTTAATCTGGCTACTGTAGTAAAAAACAATTTTAAAATGTATCTATAAGCACATTAATGATAAAAAGAAGTCTAAGGATAATCTTCATTATTGGATGTGAGGGATAACAGAGTAACAAAACACGAGGAATAGGTTGAGGGGTTGAGATACTTAATGCCTTCTTTGCCTCAGTCAGTTGCCTCAGTCTTTTGCCTCAAAATAGTTGTTCTGTGAAGACCCAGCCCCTAATGTGGAAGACAGGAATGGGGAGCAGAAAAAAGCCCCCAGAAGGCAAGGGGAAATGGTTAGCAACCTGCTACACCTCTTAGATACACACGAGTCTACAGGGCTGGGTGGGATTCATCTAAGGGTACTGAAGGAGCTGGTGGAAATGCTTGCTGAACCACTTTACATCTTTTAGAAGCAGTCCTGGCTAACTGGGGAGTTTCAGGTGACTGGAAGTTGGCAAATGTGATACTCATCTACAAGACAGGCCACAAGGAGGATTAGGGAACTCAGACCTATTTCTCTGTACTGAGGAAGGTCATGGAGCAGACTATCCTGAGTGCAATCACATGGCAAGTGCAGGACAGCCCAGGCATGTCAGAGCCAGCCAGGCTCTGGTTTGTGAAAAGCAAGTTCTGCTTGATCAACCTGATTCCCTTCTATGACAGGGTGACACACTTAGTGGAGAGAAAGGCTGTGGATTTTGTATGCCTATAACTCATTAAAGCCTTTGACACTTTCCCACAATATCCCCCTGGAAAAAGTCTCTGTTCATAGCTCGGACAGACACATTATTCACTGGGTAAAAAACCTGGCTCTATGGCTGGGCCCAGAGATTGGTGGTGGGTGGAGTTACATCCAGCTGGTGGCTGGTCACCAGTAGTGTTCCCCAGGGCTCAGTATGGGAGCCAGTTCTGCTTAAAGTTGTTATTGATGATCTGGATGAGTGGATCAAGTGCATCCTCAGTAAATTCACAGACAACAGCACATTGGGCAGCAGATGATCTGCTGCAGGGCAGCAAGGCCCTGCAGAGGATCTGGACAGGATGGAGGAATAGCTTGAGGACAGTGGTCTGACAAAAGAAAACATTTGGTTGTGCCGTTGCATCACAACAACCAACAGGCTGGGGCAGAGTGGCTGGAAAGCTGCCCACAGGAAAAGGACCTGGGGGTGCTGTGACAGTGACCGAACATGAGCCAGGGTGTGCCCAGGTGGCCAAGAAGGGCAATGGCATCCTGGCCTGTACCAGCAACAGTGCGGCCAGCAGGACCAGGGCAGGGATTGTCCCCCTGTACTCAGCACTGGTGATGACCCCCCTTGAATCCTGTGACCAGTTTTGGGACTTTCACTAAAGGGAAAATGTTGGGTGCTGGAGTGAGTCCTGAGAAATTCAACAAAGCTGTTGAAGGGTCTGGAGGACAAGTCTCAAGAGGACCAGCTGAGAAAGTTAGGGTTGTTCAGCCTGGTGAAAAGGAAACTGATTAGGGACCTTTTAATTCTCTGCAACTATCTGAAAGTAAATTGGAGTGAACTAGGGGTTGGTTTCCTCCCAAGTACCCAGCTTCAGAAGACAAGGAAATGGCTTCAAGTTGCATCAGGGGAAGTTCAGATTGAACATTAGGAAAAATTTCTTCACCAAAAGGGTGGTTAGGCAATGGAGCAGTCTGCGCAGGGAAGTCGTTGAGTCACCTTCTATAGGGGTATTAAGGAGATCAATAGATATGGTGCTTGGGGATCTAAATTAATAGTCATCTTGGTTGTGGTAGACTAATAGTTGAGTTGATGATCTTAGAGGTCTTTTCCAGTGTAATTTATTCTATTACTCTATGCATGTGTGTATGTCTCAGTGGGAGATAAGAAAAATTTCTGATCCTACTCAAAGAATAAATTTTTGTTTTTATGCCCCTGAGATATTGCAGGTCCTCTAGCCCCAGCTCCTCTATGGTGAAAATCTGTGATATCTGTATCTAAATCAGCTTTTTAAAAGTTGCTCTATTTTAGACATCAGAAGGCCATTGAAGAGACAGACGAAAAATCCAGGACTGCTCTCTTCTGAGTTCTTTTTTATTTTCAATGTATTACTCTCTTTTGTGAAAGTAAATATACATAGAGTTCTTTTCTCAGAGAAAAGTCAGTAATTTTTTTTCTGTGCTTCCTTTCATCCAGGTCTTTCTACTCTGGTTACATTTGAGTATTTTCCTGAGTGGTCAATAGTGGTTTTACTTTCACACAGTGATAATAACCTACTTACCTGTAGCTAGGGAATCTAAAACACCTAATGATACACCTGCTGATAGTACACACTTACAATAGAGAAATCTGCCTTGCAAAGTGTAAAGGATGAGTCTTCTGTTCAAGTTTGCCCTAAGCCCCACATGGGTGAAAATTTCACAGTGGCCCTATCTTAGAGTCTGTCTCCTCACCAGGTAAAACACTGAAGTGAGATGAAGGCAGTACATCAGTTGGGCTGAGATATTCAGTAGTCTCCTGGGACATTGCAGTTCCACAGTCTTAACAAATATGACTGTTAGACACACTAAAAGAACCGAACCATTTGAACTTGAATAGTTTAAAGTCTACTGTTTTTCCCACACTTGTTCAAGTAGTTCTCCCATGCTTGAACTAGAGCCTTCTGGCACTTTAACTTTTTTTCCTTAAAACATATTTAATGGCTTATCCTGACATTTGGGGAAAAAAAAGAAGAGGCAGTACTAATCTAAATTAAATGCAACTAATAAGCACTATCTGCTTTTTTACAGAGCTCAAAACAATAAACCTCAGATGAAGGAACTGTTTCATTTGTCATCAAAGTACAGAAAAAAGAAAAACATGAATCAGATATATCTGTGGTGACTCAAATGTTAACAGAACTGACAATGTATTAGCCAATAAAAGACTTCCCAAATTTTTTCCTGTCAAGTAAAAGAAAAGCGTTTGCTCTTCATCCCATAGCAATGAACCAAGTGCCAGAGTCTCAGTGTGATCAGTCCATTAGGCATGTGGGATTCTCTCAAATCTCACAGATGAAGTGCCAGGCTGAAAACAGCCTCCACAATATGTGTACCCTTTGCTTTTAATCTGTTTTCCAAGGGACAACCATAATCTAACTAGGAAAAGCAAGATGCACAGGGATGGACTCTTGTTACATCTCTGGATTGAGAAGGGTAGCTATATCAGAAACACTCTAAGTGCTTTTAACTTGTTCTTTTTATTTTAACTTATCTTTAGTGCACACTGCATCTAGCTCCGTCACTGCACATTGGTGGAGCTTGTCCTGTGGGAATCATGTGATTTATAGAGCTGGCTATGGAGACAAGAAATCTGCATGTGTCTGCTCCCTTCTTTCATTCGGACTGTCCCCTTTTTTCTTCCAGAATTCTGGACATAACTTCCAGTACTTCAATTTCCTTATATTCTGTATCAGTGTTCAAGTGTCTATATGTGCTGGTCCTTGAAAGTTGTTATTACACCTGGTTCATTCCTATTATCTAGTCACTACAATGCTTACTGCGAGCTTCTTAGAAACATATTGGACATATTTTGGGTCATCCCCTACCAATGATGATTTTTTAACTGTTCTTTCTCACTCTGCCCTTCAACCATCCACTGCCTAGTTTCATCTTGGGGAGAACTGTACTCACACAGATTGTTGCGGTACATGATTGAGGTTTTCAAAGTTGTATCTGTTGTAAATCTGTTTATTTGTCTGTATTGGTAGATTCCTTCCTAAGCCCCTTCCCCCCTGTTCCCAAATATCACATGGTATCACCCTGTCCTGGACCGCCCCCTTCCTTCCCCCATTGGCCCGAGTGTTCTGCTGCCCAGGCGGCGCCCTGGTAAAAGAGAGCACAAGAGCCCAAGGTTCGGTTCTGCTGCGTGGACTGCACTGCAATAAACACCTTCCCAAACCCATGTCAGAACCCGCTCTTTTATTCCAAGCCTGAAACCACACACAGCCTGAGACTGAAGAACCCACAAACTGTCTGTTTTAGCTGGTCTGGGAACTACTGCTTTGCTGGTAAGCAGCCAACAGAGACCAAACTTCAACAGATATTTTGCAAGCAGCCCAAAATGGCCAGCTGTGCACTGTTGCAGAGCAATGATTTTGTATCCTGATGCAATGAAAGCAGGAAAATACTCCAGTATTTGCAGTTAATATAATTGAAAGATGAAGCAGAATATAAGTTTTAATGATACCAAAACTTTCTGGAGAAATGAAGAGTGATCATCAGTAGATGGAAATATTTATCAGAAAAGGCTATGTATCAGTGGATAAAATAAGTGATGAAACAAGGAAAAAAAATAGAAAATAATGCAGAAAGTATGACTGAATTCCACTTCTACTAGGGTGGGTGCTTTGTTATCCCCCAGTTCTTCTGAATCTTCAGCTTTATTTTCTTAGGAAACAGGCATGAGGAATGAAGACTTTTTTTCAGACAGCTGCACTGAATCCATTCTCCACCACATAAAAGAGCAATTCATTTGAGCTACTGCTGTCTGTCATTGTGTTCCATTTTTCCTTTCTTATCACCTTGCTTAAACTTGAAGGAAGCGGAAAGTTCACCTATGTCGTTTCAGCTGGCAGCTGAAATTCTTTCTCAGTTTTTTAATGGAAGCAAAAATAGCTCCCAAGATCGAGCACTAGGTGTCCTGAGGCTTTCTTGGTTAGTAAACGGAGATGACAAGACTGGAATGTATTCAATCTGTTGCTGTCTCCTGGGCATCATTTATAGATTCCTCTGTCAACCCACAAGATCCTCTATTACTATGAACAGTGTAATTAGTTTACAATTAAAGTTAATCACAAATCTATAAAAGGAGCTTCCAAATATTGACAATGATTAAGAAAGTGAAATTACCATATATAGCTAATTAATTCATGGTTAGAAAATTGTGAAAGGAAATGAATTCCTAAAGCTCCTTATAATCCTGGTAGCAGAAATTGCTCTTTCCTACTTCCAGACTCAGCAATTATTTGTATATCTCCGATATCCTGAAGGAGGACAAAATATAAAAACTGTTTTCTGTCTACTTGAGTTCTTTTTTAAAAAGTGTGTTAAACAAAGCACCCCTTTCCTACACAAAATATCAGTTGTCTCCGTGTATTCAGAGTCATCTTTCCACAGCAGGGTCACCCTCCTGGGGCTGCAGAGAACACCTCAGAAAGGAAGATTAGTCAAATATAAAGTGTTTGCCATAAGAAAAAGGTAGAAAAAAAGGAGAAATTTTATTTTGCTGACATTTTTTTCTCTTTTTTTACATGACTCATATCTTACCCATACAAAAGGTATGCTAACCTTGAAAAAGGAATCTTCACATCTCTTAAATTGTCATTCTTTATTTGCTTATTTATATTACCTTCCTGTTAGAGACTGAAGCTTTACTGTCTCAGACATTGTCCAAACAGGAAGCAAAATGCTAGTTCTTGTCTCAAACGACTTAAAATACCCCAAAATGTATATAGGCAGATAAAAAGAATACAAGAAAGCAATGACACAGTAAGGATGAATGGCAACAGCGGCAGTACATCTGCAGCACTGTGTTTTGTGGGTTTGTTTTTTCTAATGGGTAGGAAAAAATAAGCAAATTTCAAATATATGATGCTGAGCACAAATTAAGTATGATAAGGAAGCAGTATTATAGATGTTTATGGGAAAGCTTTGGCCTCATGTAATGAGTATGGGGAAAAAGCTTATAAGGAAAATGTTTATTTCAAAATGTAGCAACTATGAGGTAAGAATATATCATAAAACAGCCTGGATGAAGTATGATCTACCTAATATTAAATTATGAGAAGTACTGAAGATGAAGACAGATCACTCAGACTTGATCTTATAGATGGAAGAGAGCTTGTGAAGGTGTTCAAAAGGAGGAGACATCAGTACATTACGGGGAAAACTGTCCTTCTCTGACAAAAAGGCTGCTAAGTATCAAAGGCTGCCAATGGACGGTGGTGTTTTTGTATTGTCTGCTTCCTTCCTTTGATTCATGAAGGGTCCATGGAGAAATCTGACAGCACAAAACAATTACTGGTATAAATGACCAAAAAGCAATGTGATCATTCCTACTTTTTTCCTTCTCTCTCTCTCTCTCTGTGTGTGTGTGTGTGTGTGTGTGTGTGTGTGTACGTACACATGTGTGTCTTTTGGTGTCTGGATGTGGGTGGGTGTGTCTAGTAGTGTGGGTTTTGTTTCTAACAGAAAAGCCCCTATATCCAGAATAGTTGTAATACATAGAAAATGCATGGTACTGAGGATTTCAGCAGTGTCAATCAAGAAAACAAAGGAGCATGTCCTATAAAATTTTACACAATGTTGTAATGTGAAGTGAAACTTTCATGATATATGTCACTAGAGTGACTGACCACTTGTGCTAAGAGTGGTATGGACCCATATGCAACTACTGAAAGATCTTTTAAGAAAGTTGGTCAAAATTAGAAAATGAAAGATATTTCTTACATTCCCTTATATTCCCTTAAGCATTGCAGCAAAGAACTGCTGAAACTGTTTACCATGTGAAAGCGAGTAGATCCATACATCGCAATTCTAGATGTTCAAGGTCATACTAGTTGGCACACCTGCTTAAAAATTGTTGAAGAAGCAGGTAGAGAACGATCTCCTAAGCAAGGCCTCCCACACTCTGCGGGGATAAACCTTCACGAGGTGGCATGGCCTTTGCTCTCTGGCTGTCAGAGAAGATCTTGCTGAAGGACCACATACACTCCAAGGAAGCCACTATGGTGGCTCTGTCTACTGCAGTATAGGAGGCAGAAACAAACCCTCAGACCACTGCAGGCCCATGAGGGCTGCTCAAACGTCCACACAACCCCTTCTGCAAGCACTCCAGAGCCCATATTAGGACTGAAACTCATCATCCATCTTACTTGGCTTCATCTGTTTGGAACAGAGGTTGTTCATCTAAAGCAAATTAGGTACACTTTAGGCAAGCCAGAAATCTTAATCTTTCCATTGTCACTGCCGGAAATTACTTCCAAGAAGATGTTGGTAGCAACAGAAAATACAAAAATTGTCCGTATTTGGAGTTCATTAATTACTTATCCAAAATTAATGCTTGGACTGATATACCTCTTATAAGTAATATGGACAGTTTATTTTGTTGGTTGGAATAGTCATAGCTGCCAACCCACACTCCATCATACTATAAAAGTTACGACAGTCTGATGAATTTCCCAGAGACTAAAGAAAAAGTAATTTCACTTTTATTTTAAAAATTAAAATGAAGGACTTTGGGAATTACCCACCAGCCTCACTTCAGAAACTGCTAAGATCATGGAAAAAGTCATACTGGAAGCTATGTTGAAGCATAAGGCAGATAGGTCAGTGATTAAGGACAGGCAATGCAGCATCAACAAGGGAAAACTGTTCCTTCACAAATGTTGAACTAACTGCATTACCAGACAAGAGAAGGCAACTCATGTCATCTTCCTGGACATCTGTGAGGTATTTGACAGTGTCTTACAAAATATTTTTGCCTCTGAATTGTGGGGACATAGGCTTGATATGGATAAGGAACTAGCTGGATTGCCACATCCACAGAGTTAGCCAATGGCTCAATGTGCAAATGGAAATGACCAACAAGTGGTGTCCCTTAAGGGTCTGTACCTGGACCAGTACTGTTCATTACCCTCATTAAGTACATCAACAGCAGGATGCAGTGCACTCTCAACAAGTTTATGGATGACACCAAGCTGAGTGATGCTGTTGATGTGCTTGAGGTCAGGATGCCATGCAGAGGGACTTTGACAGGCATGTGGATTGCCCATGTGAACCCTATGAATTTCAAGAAGACCAAGATGTTGCACTGGGTTGATGCAATCCCCTATATCAATGCAGACTGGGTTATGAATGGATTGAGAACTGCCCTACAGAGAGTTTGGGAGTATTAGCTGGCATTGTCTTCTTGTAGCTCAGGAAACCAATTGTATCCTGAGCTGCATAAAAGGAACTGTGTCTGACTGTTTGAGGGAGGTGGTTCTCGCCCTCTACTCTGCTCTCATGAGAACCCACCTGGAGTATTTCATCCAGCTTTGGGGTCCACAGTATGAAAGAGACATAGACCTGCTAGAACAGGTCCAGAGAAGAGGTACAAAAATGATCAGAGGGCTGGAATATCCTTCCTGTGAAGAAAACCTGGGAGAGATGCAGGGTTGCTTAGCCTGGAGAAGAGAAGCATGCAGACAGACATTATTGCATCCTTTCAATAGTTAGATGGCACTTACAAGAAAGAAGGAGGAGGCCTGTTGTGACAGAATAGAAGAAGAGTTTTAAACATAAAAAGAGTAGATTTAGATTGCAGGAAAGATTCTTTAAGAATAGTTTTTTTTTTTTTCATTATGAGGGTGATGAGACACTGGTTTCCCAGAGAAGCTGTAGATGACCCATCCTTAGAAGTGTTCTATGTCAGGTTTGGCAGAGCTTTAAGCAAACTGACCTAGGAAAAAATATTCCTGCCCATAATAAGACAGATGGACCAGATGATATTTCAGCTTCTTTCCAACCCAAAAAATTATGTGATTCTGTCATTGGCATAGTATTGAGTGGCTCACAGCTGATCAAGCTTCCTATTAGTGTCATTTTAGCCAGTGGGTAGAGGGCCTTGGTGTTATTACAGAAGAGTAATTGGCTTGTTTTTCTCAGAGGAAAAGAGTTTTGAAAAAAAAAAAAAAGTTCTGGAAGCAGTATTTCATTTTCCCAGCCTTGATAATTTTGAATGCATGTGTATAATGTAATGTTATATACACAGTATAGATCACTCTGTAAATGTTTTTCATACCCAATTACAGTGCAAGATCACTGCAATAAAGATCTATTGGCCCTTAATCTGTATGATTTTCCTTCTGTCCAGCTGCTATTTACTTCATGTTTTGCCCAATAGTCTTTGAGCCTGAAGCAAACTGCGTATTGAGTGGCTGCAGTGTATTAGATGCCTGAGACATTCTAAATTTATGTTCTAAATTTACTGTACAATATATTCTTTTTCTTGTTGTTACTATTCTCTTTCCTCCATTCAACCCTCTTCTTTGCCTTGTGACACTTTCTTAATGGGTTGAGTTCATCAGCATACATATATTTACTCTCCATTACTCTTTACAATCAAACTTCACTCATCCATCTCCTTGCCCTGCTAGCTGTCAGGAGGATAAGGGGGTGCCAGAGAGCTGAATATGTAGATGCCTACCTTTAGAAATGTAAAATGTACTAGCAAGGAGGTAGCTTCTTTTGATACATCAAGCAAAATATTCTTACTAAGACAGTTTGATTTATTTTCTCTTGTCCTTCTTCACTAAGTGAAGTCACTACCTCCTGACTCGTGATAAAAATCTGTTCAACCATTCTCCCATACTATGCATTCATTTTTCCTTCAAGTCACAATCAAACAGTTTCCTGTCCTGCACTGCAAGCAAAGGCAGACTGCCTCTTCAATCACTGATGTAGTTATATATCTAAGTTACAAAGTACAGCAATCACTTTTCTTTCCACAGCCCACGAGCCTCAAAGATTCTTCAAGGCTCTTCTGTGTGGCATGGAAGTAGGCTGATTTTGAAACAGGTTTAGTTCCATAGATTTTTAAACCTGCTTAAAAATTTTCCTGCCCCTGCCCCAGTACTTTGCAGGCTGAGCAACGGATACCCCACAATCCACATTTCTAAGTGCTAAGTGTTACCTATGGGCTAATCTTCAATCTTTCAATCTTCCATCCAGATGGAATGGATCAACCAAAAATAAAGATTTTAATATAGTATTTCGTGAGTAAAGGAGATGGCAAACTTGAGGGAGAAGCATTTTCTCTGTACTTGTCTTTCCCCAGAAGGTGTCCTGGATTTGCCCTTGCTTTGATTGATAATGTATTCCCCGAGCAGTACAACCCACCCTTCTGTTTTCATTTTTACAGCTTCAGATTGTGCTGATTACTAGAGGGCCTTTCCTCATGTTATTGCACAAAGGGCTCCTGTTCAGTAAGCTGAAGATCCTCTTCATTTGACAAATATTTCCTTTTTTTTTTCTTCACCCTAAAATATGTTGTACTATTTGTCAGCACTAAAGCATGTGCTTTCTTGGTTTTGCTGTGCCTGGCCACACTGCTACTTTGTTTATGCTAATAGTGATTAGCCAAATTGGAAGGAGTTTTTTTTGAGACCCTTGCTAATAACATTTTCTCAGTCTGAAAGAAAGGTTTAATTATTTGTGGAAGGCAGAGAAAACATCACCAACATGTGCTTCCTCTGCTGGGCTGCTGTCATCAGATCTTATATACAGAGCATGGTCATACCTGATAATTTGGATGGGAAATGGCATCAGGGCATGAAAATTCAGCAAGTGAGGGTAAGTGTTAGAATCAAGCAACATGATTTTTTGCCTGAACCTTTACTGAACAGGTGCTTCAGCATCATCTCAGGGTCCTGAGAGAAATGTTTATATTTAATTCAGAAATAACCAAGCTCCCAACTTCTTGAGATGATTAAAAATCCCAGGACTCTCTTCTTAAGAATAAGAGCATGACCCTGATAACCTGGGCAAATTCCAGATAGTAAAATCACATTCTGCCAATAGGAGATATACCTGTCATTTCAACTGCAAAGCTATTCTGAATTCCCAAAGATAACTCCTGTTGAGTTTTGAATACTTTAAATGCCTGCCAGGTCTACCACCTAGGCACAGCATTTCTGGAACCTCTGACTAAGTCTGATTCCAAAGCACATTCAAAGCAAAGAAATAAATTTCAGGCAGAATATCATCCTTATTTTCTGTGGTAGCACTATTATTATCTCAAACTCCATCAACCCACCAATTACTTTCTATTTTTCTTCTTAGTGATGTTGATTTGAGATTCCTTACAGGAAAAGAGATAATTGAAAGATAGATCTAAAAAGCAAGAAGTTGTGTTAAAACTAAACCAAAAAGTGGTTAGTGGTTGCAACACTGTTGGGGGTTGGGTTTCTTTCCTTTCCTTTTCCTTTCCTTTTTACTTGTGGAATGTTTTCCTGTTGAGTTTTAAAGCACACTGATGTGTGCTTGGGGGCTTGATGTGGGGCTTGGGGCTGGGGCTGGGAAGGTGGCCAGGCCTCACACAAGGAAGGTGTCTGGTGGCACTCCTCTGGTTTTTGGGAGTTTTTCTTGGAGGGACAGAGGTATCGTGAGAATAGAGGCAGGTGAAGGATGGGGGCTGGGGCAGCTGGGAATTCTCACTTGCTCCTCGCTTTCGGAGGAGGACAGTTGAGCTGGTGCTTGGGTAAAGGAATTTTGCTACCACTGCTACAACACAGCCAGGAGCTGCCTTTCCTCTGCTGCTGGGCTGCACATCCCCTGCCCTGCTGGGACATCCTGCAGTTCCAGCTATTACTGCTGATTTTCTGATATATCTCCTCCACCACCCCGGGATTTCTGCTCATCCCTGGCATTCCAGTTTGCTCTTCTGAGAGTCCTGCAGGGGCACGGGGATCATTTTGTGCACAGGGGGTTTTGTGAAGCAAAGGCTCTCTTCCATCCCTTCCCATCTCAGCCTATCTGCCATTGCTGTGTGCTCCCCGAGCTCCGCCACAGCGCCCCCTGCAGCCGTGGGGGAATCATTGCACCTGCCCTGCCCGCCGGGAGCCACCAGCGTCCCTGCTGGCTGCGACCGGAACTGCACCGACGGAGAAGTGCCTGGGGCTGAGAGGAGGTCACTGGCTTTGTGGTTCTGGTTGTTGTTAATGCCAGAGTTGTTGTTTTGTTTGCCTTGTTATATGTACTAGTAAAGAATTGTTATTCCTATTTTCATATCTTCTTGCCTGAGAGCACCTTAATTTCAAAATTATAATAATTCGAAGGGAGGGGGTTTACATTCTCTGTTCCAAGGGAAGCTCCTGCCTTCCCTAGCAGACATCTGTCTTTCGAACTTAGACAGACAGTTTAAACACCTGGTCTCTGAAAGAGGATAGATAATGCCTAAGAAATTTCATGTTTCGTGGAAGGCAAATTTTGAACTACAAATTTTTAAAAATTAAAATAATGAAACAGATGATGTATCCATATTGAAATCATCTTATCTAACACTTATAAAGGGGTATTTTTTTGTGACAGCTGTATAACTGCAGGGTGGGAATTGGAATGAAGTATTCAATAGAATCTGTGTGATATCTCCAGCCTCCTCAGGAATCTATGAAACAAGAAAATTCTGCATGGAGTTAAATTACAAATGACACAATATATTATAAGCTGACCAAGAAAAGCATAATTTTTTACTGTACTAGGGGTGTGATTTAAACAGCCCAGGAAAAGAAACTGCATTCACATTATTAATTGACCACTTATGAGAGAATTGGAGCTTAGGTCATTTCTATTCCACTGCTAAAAGACTATCCTGGCAGCTATGATTTTTCTTCCTCCTATTTGGTTTATACTAACTGGACACAAGATACACTTTGAGGGTTTTAACTAAGGAAAAGTTTCTTTTACCAGACACATCATATACTACTGAAACTGTGTAGGTAGTAAGTATCATTAAAACCTTGGCCAAAGGAACCTTGGTTATAAGCAGTTTGTTAGGAGCACACATAGGAACTGATAAACCTCAAATAAATAAATATTGCATATGGTCTCTGCTTCCAGCAGTGTTTTGGTCACTACCGTCTGTCACTAGCAGACCTTCTGCCTATGGGCTCAATTTTGGCAGCTGCTTTCATTGCCCTCTTCTTCTCATTCCATCCCTAGGTTTTTATTTCCTTATTTCTCTTTTTCTGCTGAGGGCTGAAAAGCCTTCCTGCTCTGTGATGAAGTGCCACAGGGGCAATGTGCTTAATTTGCTGCACCCCTCCTTCCTTAGAAATTGTGAACATGAGCAGATCCCGAGGGCTTCAGAAAGTAGCCCTATCTGACCTTACTCTACCTCTTTCTGCATGTGGATTCAAGGCCAAAGACAGCACTGGGTCTAGGTGTTTACATTCACTTGGCATGCCTCAGACAGCAGGACTGGTATGATCACAGGACATGGCTGAGACATGCCAGGTACATTGCAGCTCATCTGTCTTGCTTCTGCATGTGCTGAATAATACAGCTGCCTCTGGACCCAAAGCTGCCATGTGGGGGACACAGCCCTTTGAGAAAGGTGCTACACTTAGTTCTGCATGCATTCTCCTAGAGAAGAGATTGCACCCTCCTGGGAGACTTTTCTGGGAGATAACATTCACTTTCCTAGATCTGCTTTTGTGAGGCCCCTTACTACTGCTTTTTAAAAGGGCTTCTGTGAGCTCTAAAAGTGCTTGTTGAATTTGGGAGAAAAGGAAAAGAGTGTCTTTGGTGAATGTAATTTTTGTTTGTGTCAGCTGGAAGTGTTGGCCTGGTGCAGATAAATATTTTTGATATGTGGGGTTCTCCAGCTGTGTAGAGTCTCCAAAGGTTAGTAAGTTTAGATTATGGTAGGCAAAAGAGTATTTGTTTTTATGTTTACTTTACATGAAATCACAATTTTCTTTACAAATCTGACATTTTTGTTTACTTTATGGCTTCCTTTCTCAGACTCTGCCCATTATTTTTCAAATGCTATCTAAATTATTATGTGCAATACCAAGTATTCGTAGGACTAGATAGTCCTAGAATATAATCTATCCTGTCCATAATTTAATCTGAATGATGGGGTTATACTTATATCTCAAAGGCATACAACGATTTTGCTTTCTGCCTACACATACAGTACTGATACCAAGCATTTGGAACTCATGGGTTCTCCTCTGCTGGTTTTCTACTGTCATAGCTGACTTGGTGCAGTATTCTCTAAGAGAATATGTATCCCTTCTGAAATACACAGCTGCTTAAAACTGGTGAATTCTCGGTGTTCTTCAAATTAGCTTGAAATTAAACTATTCTCTCAGCTAAAATTACTTGTATTGGTAGTTTCACTAGGTTGATTCCCAGTGTCAGAAGGGACACTTTTTTTCCCAATGCACAGATTAGAAAGTGAATGCAAGCAATATGAAACGCTACACAGGGCAACATGCAGGGAACTAAAGAACAAGAGAAGTCTTATATGACTCACAACCTTGTGATAAATAGTAACAACTGACATGCTGTCATTGGAGACCTGAATTCACAGAGAACAAAATAATGAGCTTTGACAAAACTTTAATCTTTTTCATCCAGCATATATTTTTACAGCAAATATACATATGGGTCAAAAATAGTTTTTTGCAGCTGTTAAACATTGATGACAACACGGTTTTGTTTTATGCAATGAAGGACCCCCTGTGAGGATAGAGGATTGCTTGTGAGAGATGAAATCCATCTGATCAAGCAGAACAAAAAGCATTTTGCCAGCTGGCTGGCCAGCCTGGTGAGGAAACATTTGAATTAGAAACAGGAGAAGAAGACGTGCAGTAATATGAGGAAGCGATGAACAAGGTTGGGGTGTCAGGTTGATATAAACACAGAGGATGTCATAATGAACAGATCAGGGCAGAAGGTAGCCCCACCCAATACATCCACATAAATAGGGAAGTGCTACCCCACAGAACTGTAGGGAAGGTTCCCCAGTAACCTTCCTGGGAAATTAGGATGACTAACTGTCTCTCTAAAGGGGACAAACTGGAAGACTTAAAGGTCTGTGTGCAGCTACAGAGTTGTAATCTCATTGGAATCATGGAGATGTGTTGGGATATTTCACACATGTGGAGTACTCTGGTGGGTGGATACAGGCTACCAAGGAAGAACAGGCTGGGACAGCATGAGGCATCCAGCCTCATGAGACTTGCATGAGACTGCAACGGGGTGTGTTTCTGCAGATGAACAATGAGCTGGGGAGAGCTGATGGGTCAGAATTAGTTGGCAAACCACATGGATGACAATGTGGGTGTCACGGACTGTCTTACTAGGTAGAAAATGTACATGAGGCTTTCTTAACACAACTGGAAGAGTCCTTATGTTTCCAGGCCTTATGTTTTATGAGAGACTTGAAGTTTGCAAATGTATGTTGCAAAAAGACTACAGCAGTGCCTGGGAAACCCAAGCCATTTTGGGAGAGCATTGAAGGCACCTTCTTGACATAGGTGATCAGCCAATGAGAGGAGATGCTCCATTGGACCTCATACAAACAAGGAAGAACTGGCCAGGATATAAATCTCAGGAAGAGGCTGTGGTGTCCATAACGTGTTAAGGAATCTGAAAGATGGAGACAGAAAAATAAGTAGGGTCATAGCTGGGACTTTTGGAGAGTTTTTCTTCAGACTCTTCAGGAATCTGCTTAGAAGAATCCCATGAGTTGTGGTCCTAAAGACAAGAAGTGTCCAGGAGAACTGATGCATTTTCAAGGTTTGCCTCCTCCAAGATCAAGAAAGGTCCACTTTGACAGACATGAGGACTTCATGGATGATCAAGGAACTTCTGACTAAACTCAAACATAAAGGAACAGTGCAAAAGGTGGAAGCAGAGAAAAAGTACTCTGGGACAAATAAACACTGGACTAACATGAAGGTATTGGGTTGGGAAAACCAAAGCCCTTCTTGAGTTAAACCTGATGAAACATGGGTGAAGTGCAAGAAAGAAAGTTTCTACACATGCATAAGCAGCAGAAGGAAGTTGGACAGAAGTATGGGAGTGTTGCTGAACAAGAAAGGGGATCTCATCACAAATGACATTGAAAAGGTCTTTGCTACTCTCACCTTGGTCTTTACTGGTAAGATGTGTTTTCAGGAATTGCAGGGTGATAAGAATCTACTCAAGCAGATTTAAACAATGCTGGACATACATTAGCCCCTGGAACCTGATGCACCTCTGAGTGCTGAGGGAGCTGACCCATTTCAGTGCAAGAACAATCCTGATCAGCTTTGAAAGTCTCTGGCAAGTAGGGGGGATTCCTCTGTACTGGAACAAAGTAATTGCCCATTCTGCCTTTCTGAAGGAAAAGAAGGAGTATCCAGTGCAACACAGGCCAATCAGTCTCTCCTTTTTGTGATGGAAGCAATGGACTGAATCCTCTTCAAAAACATTTCCCAGCACATGAAGGACAAGAAAGTAATTTGAAGTCATTAGCAGGGATTTCTAAAGGGGAAATCATGCATGACCAATTTCATAGATTTCTATGATGAGGTGACTCTCATGGTGGATGAGGGGAAAGCATTGGATGCTGTTCATCTTACCTTTAGCAAGGTTCAGCTCCATTTCCTGTAAGATTCCAACTGATAAACTGATGAAATGTGGACAAAATATATGGACAGTGAGGTGGATTGAAAACTGGCTTTCATGGTTGTGACCAGAACACAAGTTTCAGATTGAGGCTAGTCATGAGTGAAGTACCCCAGAGATCAAAACTGGGGCAAATACTATTTAACATCCTTTTTAGTGACTTGGATGATGGGACAGATTGTTTCCTCAAAGAGCGTGAGAAGGGTGGTTGATAGACTAGATAGGTGTGTTGCAACTTGGAGGTGCCTGGACAAGAAATGGACTAGCAGCAACCTCATGAATCTCAGCAAATATAAGTTCAAAATTCTGCATTTAGTCAAGATTAATCCAACTCATCAGAAGAGGCTGGGTATTGATCACTTGGAAATCAGTGTGGCAGAAGATAACTTGGCCTGGTGGACACCAAACTTTCCATGAGCCAGCAATGTGCTTTTGTGGAAAACAAAAAGGTCAAAAGCATTAAGAGCTGCATGAGGCAGAGCACTGCTCACAGGTAGAGGGAGGTGATACTCTCCCTACTCACCTAGAGTACTGGATCCTATGCTGGGCTCCCCAGTACAAGTAAGACATCAAAAAACTGGATCAAGTCCAGCAAAGGACCTCAAAGATGAAAAAGTGACAGGAGGAAGACAAGAGGCAATGGACACAGGGAAGAAATACAAGAAATTCCATTTAAACATAGGGAAAAGGTGCGTGGGTTTTTTTCTGGAGGATGGGAGGTTGTTTTCTATTTTTCCCCACTGCAAGACTGGTTTGTGGAACAGTTTTCCTAGAGAATGTGGAGTCTCCATCCTTGGAGATATTCAAAATCCAAGAGGACACAGCCCTCAGCAATCCATTGTAGCACACCCTGTTTGAAGAGGAAGTTTAGACTAGGTGATCTGTTGAGGTACCTCTCAACAACTTTAGAATGACTGATACTTAAAAAGTTAATTCTTTTCAGCCTAATTATTTCTGCATCTCCTTAAGATGTGTTTGGGCAATAGTGCCAGATAAAACAAGAAATATCTTCTGTAAAATGATCACTTTAAATTAGCTACAAAATTTTGCGTCATGTGAAAGAGAAGAAATGAGGCTGGAAGTAATATGTTAGGCAGGGCTGATGCCTATTTGAAATCTGGAAATCATATTCCAAATAAATTACAGGAGATACAGCTGACCACATAAATCCTTGGAAATGAAATTACTTGCAATAATTAATCTGTGAAATAAACATGAGTGTTAGGATTTTCATATCTCATCTTCTCACGGTTTTCACTTTTACCTGCCTCCTTTCCTTTGGGATGTTCAATCAACTGGAGTTTTTACATGCCAAGAATTTGCAAATGATAAAATTCAGCATTGTCAAAAATAATGTCAGATGCCAGGACTGCTCTGAAACTCACAGTACATTAAAACGGGATAAAAGTAACGTCAAATGAAAGTGCCTGCAGTGAAGGGAGTTGATATATAACAGTGTAACAGAGAAAAGGACCTTTGATTTAATGAGGTTCAATTTCATGAAAGTGCAGATCTTCAAATGGGAATGTCATTGAAGTAATCAGACAGTCCTGGAACTTCCATCTTACTGTAAAAGGAGACACATAATTAAGTGTGGTACCTTCTGAATAACAACAGAAATCACAACCCAATGTGATCCATATCAAAACTGAGGCCCAAAATCCAAGCTATGAGGGTATTGCTTTACTTGCTGTTGAACATGCATGGCAAATGTTTGCGTGGTCCCACAGAAGAGAGGTGATATTGCTCTTTGCCTGCTGCTAAAATTTGTTATTCATACCTGGTTTGAGTTATACATGGTTCTAATAATATAGATGAGGTTTTTGACTAAAATAGGAGTGCAAAAATATATACACCTGTATTATGTCATATAGAAAATAAAAAGAATTTGTGTCTTTCCTCATGCTTAAAATTATTAGAAAGATCTAATCCCCTTTAAATGATTCAGCTGTATTAACATTAGTAAGCGTATAAAAAAAAAATTAAATGCCTTTTCTGTTCCTACATGACTAATGAGATAGAGAGATGAAGTAAATGAGTAAAGGGGTATGAATCCTTTGCAAAAGGCTCCCTTCTGACAGTAACATCAAGAAAACTTGTAGATGTGGGCTTCTTAATGAGAAGTAAAAGGTAGGTGCTAGCATATCTGTGTAGCAAAGGTATTTCAGGAAAATTGCAAAGCTTCAGCTCTGATGGTTGGCTGTTCAGGGTTGAGGGTGTTAGCATGCACTGAAGCTTCACTCTTTGATACAGTTACCTGAAGCAATTT
The DNA here is from genome assembly GCA_024734555.1 of Trochalopteron elliotii. Taxonomy (NCBI): domain Eukaryota; kingdom Metazoa; phylum Chordata; class Aves; order Passeriformes; family Leiothrichidae; genus Trochalopteron; species Trochalopteron elliotii. The sequence continues at coordinate 871,056 of JANPWX010019719.1, read as the reverse complement.
TGCCTGCTCATGTTCTCCAGAGTCAAGGTATTTCTAGGAAGTGCTGTTATCAGGGCTTCTCCTTTTCTTCTCTGCCCTGCTTGTATTTTCCAAATCTCAGTGAGGGCTTTTAGAAGCTGCATGCAGTTTCTTGCACAGCCTTTTCTATTATTAAATGCTTATTAAATGCTTATTAAATACTCTGGAAAATTTGTCTAAATTAAATATCTAAGAGATTTCCTGTTTCTCAGTAAATATCTTTTTCCATGTACATTAATTTCAGCCCAGGGCAAATCCTAGGGAACAGAGCTTCCTACAGCCCTAGAGCATTTAGCTGCAAATACATGAATGTCTCCTTAAAATGTGGTTAAATGCAGTGAGATTTTCCTTGGATAGAAATGTGTATGTCTGTGTTGACTCCTACAGTTATGGATATTCTTAGTCATGTAGATAGATTCTCCCTTGAGTTGGCTTCTTTGGATTAGACAGCTTTTCGAAACAGGGGTATCTGTTTCAGATTGAGTTTGTTTTAAATTTCACAAGAATGGTCCTGTTATCTTTCCAGCGGTCCTTAGAGTCAGTCAGTCAGTCAGTCAGTCAGTCAGTACAAAGCCACTATGAGAAGAGTCTGTTTCACTGACAAACTTAAGTACAGACCAAAATAAAATGAGCAAGCAAGGAAACAAGCAAGCAAACAAACAAAAACTCAACCCAACCCATCCCAAACAACATAAAAACCACACAGCAAACACAAAAAATACCCCTCAAAAAAAAAATAGGCTACAAAACCCCAATAACAACAAGAAAACTAACAGCCCTCAACACAACACAAACACACAAACATCCAAAAAACCTACATTGGAAAAACAGTTAAAATGTCAAAATTTACTGAGAAGCAATCTTATTGTCTTATCATTGCTAGTTACAAAGGCTTCACTTCAATGTTTATGTGATTTAGTTTATGTCTGTGCATTCATTACAAGACCCGGACAAATGGTTTATGTGATTTCATTGAACTGTACTAAGACATTCCTGGAACTCAGATGTTTGCTGACACAGTAACCTTGTCTGTTAACAAGATGCCACAGCATTGTGCCAGCATCTCATGGTGAGAAAACACACCTCAGATGTAGGAATGAGAATCCCACTTACATATCCACAATTATCTAAAAGGTGAAACTTGATGAAGCAGGAACTCCTCTCTGAAACTCTCTTTTAACAGAAGGCATAATAAAGTGCTAAACCTGTGTTTAAACCTGCTAAACAGTGTGCTCCTTTGTTCATTCTATATCCCTTCAGGTCTGTATTTGACCATTGCCGAAGGCCTCCCTGCAGAGCATTCTGTTTTACAAATAACACTGGAAGCTTCCAAATGTGAACTCCTGGAAAAGCTACAGGCAGCATTCAAACACTTATGGAGCAGAGGACAAAGTTTGCCTGCTAACATATGCTGAAGCATGTGCCACCTCATTTTCACTCTTACTATTACATCCAAATGTTTGCATATGATACCATCACATTTTCAATTTGCTGTTTGCAAAGGACTGCTTCGGACACAGCGAGAACAAATCTTACCGAAAGAAAGAATTAGTAATTTCCCTGCCTTACCAGAGACCCATCATCTCCTTCCTTTTCTTCTTTAATGTAGTTGTGTTTGTTCTTTTCAAAATTCAGGTGCTGTATGAAGTGTAATGGCTTTATCCAGAGAAAAATGGCCAAAACCACAGGCAGGTAGAAAGTTACAGTAGCTTAGATGGTGCAAATACAATTTATGGTCAGAAGCAGATTGTGGCAATTTCTTCTCTATGTTTTGGCGTGACGGCAATAGATATAGACTGGAAACTTCAGTCACTGGAAATGATGGAATATTACTGCAATGGAATCTACTTATGGCTTGAATAAAATAACATACACTCTGCATAAGAAAATACATTTTTTCTCAAGCCTCAGTAGGCTTTTTCTGCGTGTGCTAATGCATGTACCTGATTAAAACTTACTGCAAGCTCTGTACACAAGCCATTCATGCTATAAATATGGACAGCTAACCATGAAAATGTTCAGAGTGCACTGTACAGGAAAAGAAACTGAAACACAGGAAAGAAAGATGATTTTTTTCGCTGTCCACGAGGGAGATAATACCTCTGAAGAGCAACCTACTTTTTAATTCCTGTTCAACTCTGTAATCACAAAGCTGTGCTTTCCAATTAGAAATAATTGTCATTCTTAGGGAATGCAGAGGGCTATAAATGTTTGCAATTGCAAAAGAGTCTTGTGTTAGATCTCTGCATAGATTGGAGCAGCAGACCATGACACTTTCCTTGATATTGGAAACTTTCTTGTCTTCTACTCTGTGTGACTGGGTTTGCACATGCTGAGTGTGTAAAGCCCTTCACAGCTAATATTATGTTTTCATTTGCAAATGTGGAGTGGTGCTTGACCAAATGACTAAGCTTTTAAGGTTTGGTGTGCTGGTTTCTGGGCTGCTTACCGGCAAGCACTAGTTACCAGCATAAAAGAAAAGTTCATGGGTTTTCAGTCTCTGGCTGTTGGTGTGATCTGAGGCTTGGAATGAAGAGCGGACCCTGGGCGTGGGTGATGAGGTTTTATTCCATGGAACTCCACGTGCCAGAGCAAGTTTTGGGCCCTAGTTCTCTCCTTAAGTATCCAGGGCACAGCCTGGGCAGGAGGGAACTTCGGGCCAATGGGGGCAAAGGAAGGGGGTGGTTCAGAACAGGGGTGCTTAACACAACAATGGGAAAAGGTGGGTGCTGAGCACCTGGTCAAATGGGAGAGCATTTCCCTCAGGTCTATCAGGGTGATTGACAAGGTGCTCCCTCCAGGGTGATACCACATGAAATTGGGGGTGGGGGGCGTTTGGAAGGGATATACCAATACAAACAAATAAATACATATACAAATTTGAAAAACTTTAATCATGCACTGCAACAGTTTAGGGAAGACAGGGTTGATAGGAAGATAGGGAAAAAGTTTAAGAAGATTTATAAATTTGTATTGCGACATCTTGGCTGGCTAAAGAGAATTTTCTGACAGAAAATGGTATTTCACTTAGCCATATTACCTCTTGTTGAAAATGTGACCAAAAGACAGTGTGGTGACTTTATGTGCTCTTGCAAGGGCAGCACAGATTTCTTTATGATTGAAAGACCTTAGAAAAAATCATTGATTAAACTGAGATAATAGCTGCATCCAAAAGTCAGTAAAATCAGTATAAAAGAACTTGTGCACCTTAGCTTATTGTGGTGTGTTAGCATTTTTGTTCAAGTATAAGACAAAACAGTGTTTGGTGTGACAGTGTGCATGGTCAAGGTATAGGAAGCAGCAGATATTGCTATTGTGGGAACAATGTTGAGAAAAATTACTGCAAAGGTAGGAGGGTTGTAAAATATAAATCTAAAATGTGGGAGTGGAAAATGGTAATGAAGCATGTTTCAGAATCTTTTACACTGGGGAAGCAAAGTAAAGACAGTGAATAAAGGGAATTTAAAACTAATATGAAGAACTAAGGACAAACAAAGGGGGAAAAACATAGGATCAATAGAAGGATTCTTTGCACTGAAAGACAGCCTTCCCTCTTGCAGTGTTACAGAGACAAAATCTGCTCTCAGTGCAAATTATGTAAAGCCTGACTAATTCCATCTGTCACTTAGACTAGTGCAAATCTAAAAAAAATTGCAGAAAACACTGGAATTAATTTTAATTTACTTTGATCTAAATTTCAAGATTTTACCCTATCTTATATTTGGCAAGCTATTTTCTTTTATCTTCTGTTTTAGAAGAGTAATTAATTTACTCCATTAATTTTGATTTTTTTCTGTTTTGCTTTTGCCCTTTTTTCTCCCTTTTTCTGTTTTGCAGTGGTAATGTGAGGAAAAGAAACCAAGATCTTCCCCCACCTAGACTCTCCTTAAAGTGTGATGTGAAATGTTTCTGCAGCACATTTCCAAGACCCTGATATATGCTGTTTATGTTGATATGATCCACTCTATAATAGGAGCTTAATATAAAGTGCGCCCTTATGTTATGCTTCAAATCACATAGGTTTCAATTCACACTCCTCCAAAAAGCAAAAATGAGATTAGCATCTAAATTGAAATTGATGCTAAAGGATTCTGTGAAAAGAAGAGGTCTAGAAAACATCCCTGAATACCAGTTTTAGGTTCTTTTTAAACTGTATCTTGGCCATTTCTCAGAAAATAAGCTTTCAGTAATAAGCACAAAACTGTGTCTGGTCTTGCACAGGTGTGCTGAGAGCTGAAAAAGGAAGAAGTTTAACCCCATTTAGTTAATGCCAATAACTTCAGTGGACAGGTAGCTCCACCAAGAAAGCATCAGCTCAGCCAAAGCGTGCCTGCAAGAGCTCCAACTGCCCGAGCTTTCCCTAATGGGAGATGCAGGTAAAGCATATTCCCTGGTCAGCCACTGTTTCCATGGTCAGTATCAGTTGTCCACACCCCCACTCCCCTCCACCCCAGCCAATTCTCAGAGCTTTGGGAATAATTTAGACATGTAGACTGACTTTCTTTTGACACTGTATTGTTCTGGGAATCCGTCTGGCACAGAGATAGCAAACAGTTTGAATAAAAGGAAACTCGTTTAAGATATGTTGCATTTCCTTAGTTTACCACTGGTTCTCATGTATATTCTGAAAACAGTGTTCAGAGTGAAGCCAAAGGAAAAAGCTTTACATTATTCATTCTTGCCTCCCCCCAAAATGCACTGTATGGTTTCAAAAATTGCTTTACACACATTCACTGATGATAAGTAAGGAGATCAGAGTGATGCATACCCCCTCAATTCTCATTACCTTCAGTGTGCAGGGAAGACATCAGGAGGTTTGCCACAAACTTCCAGTGACAGTAGATTTCCCCCTAATGAGCTCTTTAATTCTCACCACCTGTGAGTGAAGGAGTCAGAATCTACATGAGAAATTCTAACAAAATGAAATGAACTAAAGAACTGAAAATAAAAGGTGATAAAAAAGAATGAGGAAGGACTGAGGAAATGCAATGGCATCATCACTTTTTTTCACAGTTTTGAGCATAGGCATGGGATGGTGGAAATCTGAGCATTGCATAGTAAACATTCTGACACTAATGGAATGATTTTAAATGCACTCTAATATCTTTCTGATGAATAATGTGTGGTACTTGAAAGAAAGCTTGACATGATGAGAAAGAAGACACATCCTCTTCTGTGGTATCCCCTCACATATTTCTAAATGTGAACAGCTTGAGCACTTCAAGCAACTATCACTTATTTCACTCATAACAAATAGTTAGCTGTTGTTTTACTAAGGGAGAAAGGGGTGTTTATGTGACACAGACTTTCAAAACAGCTCATCAAACCCCAAGAAGTATGTGAAGCAAAAGAATGTGTTGACATCTTTTTATTCTGCATATACGAAAAAACAGCTACATCCCCAAAATCCCCAAAATTCTTGAAATACATTCAGCCACATGCTCCACTTAGTCCTATCATCAGTCAAATCCACATTAATTTCAGCAGAGTTTCACTTGAACAGATACAAATTAAACAAAATCATCAGGATTTGGCCCCAAACCATACAAATCTGCTGTTACCAGATTTGGTTACTGTTATCAGTTTAAACCAGCAAGCTAACTGAGACAATCTAGAGAGCGTGTTCCAACCACTGCCCATTTAAAATGTCAAGATGGACTTTTGCAGGTAGGTCACGATGAGTTTGGAGTTTGAAATCCCATGAGGAGCAACTAGTGAAGGAGCAAGTGCTATTTTCATTTCACTAGCAATGGACTAGAGTTCCATAAATTTGTGCATTTATAAGACTTAAAGATCCCATGACTCTATATGAAATCACATCAGTTGCACTAGCAGAAATTGAAAATGGATATTTATAATGACTTACTAAAATTCTTGGTCAGCAATAAAATAAATTAAAATGTGTCTCAAAAAATCTAAGGAGTTATATGCTATATTTTTCAGTCAATAAAGATAATGACAACATGCAAAGCTGTATTACAGCCAGTTTTATAGACAAACTTTTACAGGAGTCTTGTGAGACTGGCTGAAATGCATGTTTGGACTTTTGCCCAAGAATTACTATGCTAGGCAGAATACCATTAAGAAAACTGGGAAACTTCAGTTAGAAACATATTTCTTTATAGTTTTGTTAGGTGCTTTTTATGTTAGTATCTAGATGACAATTCCTTATCCTTTCCTTACTGTTCTTAATTCCTTGTACAATAGCAATCATATTCATGTGAATTTATGCACTCAGTATAGACAGAATGTAACATCTTCCATTATTTTATCTACTTACATTTTTTTCAGCTGGCATTTTCCTTAAAGCACTTTTAGTAGTTCTTATTTAACATGGTGTAAGAAAGAAAAAACAAACTGGATTTCTCACCTGATCCACAAACCTTCAGACATGAATAAAACTGAATAAAAAACATGCCCTTTATTTAAAGAAATGTTAGTATGTTAAATATATAAACTCTAAACTAATGTATCTCTTTTTTCTCTCCATATGTCATTTCTGTCTTCCTTCTTCTCCCTCTTGTCCAAGTTACTCTGAATCAAGCATTTCCCTATTTTCTGGATATAGATTTAACTGAACAGCCCATCTATCAAACTTTCAGCTAAGACTTAATATCAAGCTCATGCTGTCATATTGCTTTGCAGAAAGTCTTCACCTTTCTTAAAGCTAGATAACAGGTGGTAACAGATGAACCATTATCAAGTTTCCCAAAACATCTGTAGGGTTTATTTTAGCTATCCCTCTAAAACCAAATTTTGTTCATTTGCTTAAAAATAGTAACTATGTCTTCTGCCCTCCATAAGTTGTAAAACTATCTAAAACAACACTGCCAAAAGAGAAGGATAGGTATGATAAGATTCACTGACAATTTTGACAAATTAAAGAAATATATAGACAGAACTCATTAAAATAAACAATTACTAGGAAAATATAATGTACATACATCTAGAATATAAGAAATATGATCTGAAGAACTCTGCCAATACAGGAATTTAAGAGGTCAGCTACCTTTGCTGAACACATCTATAAGATATCTAACATGGAAGAGCTATGCAAGAGAAAAGATACTTGCTACAGAGAGATTGAGAAAAGAACCAGGCAGGCAAAAGGAATCTGAGCAGCTTATTCTGCATGTCTCAGAATGTGAATCATAGGACTAAATGGAGATGTTTAATCTGAATGAGTCACTGTAGTTTTCCTGTCTAATCTATGACAATCTAATCAAACTAGTGAGTGGTGGCCTGGACAGGATTAATTTCTTCTGAAACTATATATCTAAAATAAGCCAGATCAATCAAACCTGAGAAATGTCTATGAAAGCACTTCTCAGTGAAGAAAGCTTCAGTGATTGAAAAAGGTTTTTGGAGAGTGGCTCAGGCATATATATACACACTGTAGACATATATAGCTTGAGATGAGATGAATCCTGTCCTTGGACTCTGTAATTTACCTTCAACAGCAATTGGCATCTTAATTTGTGGGCCATTGGGTTACATCTTGTCAGTGGAAAATAAAGAAGACACTAGCATGGAAAATCAAATTATTCCTTCTTAAATGGAAGAAACAAGGAGAAGTTGCCACAACACTACTCTTGTCTGACTCAGCAGTTTTGAAATTACATCATTAATTATATTGATAATTATATATTAATACTTAGAAAGCTGCTATGTCACTATTCCCAGAGGATTGAGATACAGTCCCTTTCAGCTACTTAATTGGGCAATGCTAATGAGTTCAAGCAACTAGGATAATTACTAATGTTTTCCAGTTCTGGAGTCATGTATTTGTGAGGCCTGGACTTCTGTTAAAACAGAAATGTAACCAGTGAGGTAAGCAGAAGGGCAAGGAAAAAATAAGATGAGGAATACCATAAATTTGGATAAGCATTTGCCACTGAGCAGTCCAAAGCCTGAAAATCTAGATTCAAAGCTCAAAAGATATAAGAATTCAAAGAGGCTGTTTAGAAGACTGGGTGAATTTTACACAGATAGTCTAATGAAGCAGCATAGAAACAAAGACAGTGAACTGAAGAGAGCTGGTGGGTGAACTGTGACTCTTATTCTAAAGAAGGAATGGACAACTAAATCATACACTGAAAAATTTTCAAGCACTCCTGGAGCACATAAATATGTTTTGTAAATTTTAGAGTGCCTTCATAATAGATTGCTGTATCTATAGTCTACCTCATAGTAGAGATTCTTTAAAGCTAGTCCAAAGGTCGTGGCCTTAGCACTACAAGAGTCTGCAATGCAGTAACCAGTATCATTGTTTGGAACCAGTGAGGACCACATTGAAGGATCATGTTTCTTTATGCTATGAGGTAGCTCCCAATGGTGGTAAACCCATAGAAAACAGTTGTGTGGCATTTTGGTTTTTTTTGTGTTGTTTGTTTGTTTTTGTTTTTGTTGTTGTTATCTTTAGATCAGGAGTCTGAGTCAGTTGCAAATTCCTACCATTCTCTAGTTTTAGGTAATCTGAAACCTTAAAAGCCAGCATCACCCTAACTGTTCCCCCCGTGGCAATCATTTATGTCATGCTTATGACATGTATTGCTTTTATGTTTTACATTTTGGTGTAGCTTCTCTGTAAACCTCCAGGGAAAAAAAACACATAGTAAACCCAAGCAGGTTACCTTACTGACATTTGGGGCATGGAAAGAAACTCTGCGTCTTTTGTGAATGCATGAGGATGTAGCTAGTCCCTGCAAACTTCTATACATGACAGTGGCATACGGAGAGATATGGGGGATAGGGGAGTGGCATAGGGGAGATATGAAAAGAGCTAAGTGACCCATGGAAGATTAGGAACATGAGCAGAAAACGAAAGGGTTAGGATGTTTATTTAAAAGCTGAGCTTCACTGAGGTACTACAGGATGCATCAGCCTGTCAAGGCATAACATTTGTGTTACAACCTATAAGCCCATTAAGTGAATTACACAAACTGTTCATGATAGTTTATGAATCTTCCTAGTTATGAATTTTTTGCTACTTTGAGCTCATCAGGCTCTTTATGTTTTGCCTACAAAAAGTAGAAAAGAGAATATATACATATCGATATATGTGGGTGTGCTGGTTTCCTGAGCTGCTAACCGGCCAGCAGTAGCTCTTGGACCAGCATAGAAGGAAAGTTTGGTGGGTTTCAATCTCAAGCTGTAGCATGGTCTCAGGCTTGGAAGAAAGAGCAGACCCTAGGCGTGGGTTGAAGAGGTTTTAGTCCATGGAACTCTGTTGCAGTGCATGTTTTAGGTTTTTGAATTTGTATTTGTATTTTGTTATTTGTCTGTACTTGGTTTGCTCCATTCCAAAATACCCTACCCCCCATTTCCTGACGACCCCTGTGGTATCCCCCTGATGTAACCACACCCCTTCCCTTTCCCCCATTGGCCCAAAGTGTTCCCCACCCTGGGGGCGACCTGGGAAAAAGGGGACACAGGGCCAAGCACATGTTCTGGCTTGTTCAGGCTTCCGGTTCTGGCTCTGCTCTGCACGTGGCCAGCCACAAGAAATAAACACCTTGTCCTACCCCAGCCAGGACCCGCTTCTTCATTTCCAAGCCTCATCCATGCTTCAACCAGCTAATTGGAGGACCCACAGACTGCTATAAATTGGCCTGGGGAACTGCTAGCCGGTAAAAGCACCCCCACGGACACACCAATTTAGAACTCCACTTGCTAGAGTGGCTTTTGGACCTTGATTCTCTCCCTAAGTACCCAGGGCAGGGGAGAGCTTCGGGCCAATGGGGGGGAAGGAAGAGGGTGGCTCAGAACAGGAGTGTTTTACACAACAATGGGAAAGGTGGATGCTTGAGCACCTAGCCAAATAGGAGAACATCTTCTCTCAGGTCTATCAGGGTGATTCGCAAGGTGCTTTCCTTAGGGTAATACCACAGGGGAGTGGGGATGGGGGGTTGAAAAGGGGCACACCAATACAAACAAATAAAAACATACAATTTTGAAAAACCCTAATCATGCACAGTAACATGTGGGTGTGTGTATTTCTTCATATCTGTGCTATGAACTTCAAGCATCATTTTTCCTCAATAAGTAAGAGAAAAAAGAAATTTCTTCTAAAAAGGACTTTCTATTTTGCCTAGTGAGATTTGTGATTATGCTGCTGGAAAATTTAGTGGCATTAACTGTTTCAACAAAGTTAACAATCAGTTTACAAACAGAGAGGAAAGTGAAGAACATGAGTCAGATAGGATATTGTCATTTTATATCAAAAAGTTTGCTGAAACCTGGTGAATTTTTTTTTAAGTCATACTGTGCCAGGATCTAAGTTACTAAATTAAAAATTGATATCAGTCAGTATGCTTCCAGTTGTAAGAACATGTGGACTATTTACTAATATATTCAGAAATACACCATTTTACTTCAAGTATACACAGACTTTTAAACAAGTTGAAATATATATGTGTTTTGGAAGAATACACAACAGAAGTAATTTTTTAATGAGAATTAACTTCTGTCTATTTTTATTTTCTGATTGTTAAGGTTGTTTTAAATACATAGCTGAACAAGAATGGTGACATTCTCACTTCAAGTGAGAACCCTTTAGTTTTTCATTAATGGAAAAAAATGTAATTTAAAAAACAGTGGTCTGGGTCTGTATCAACAGCCGCGCTTGAAATCAGTGTACAGTAGTTCTTACTGAAGACCTTAGTGGAGGAGCTAACAGACTTCTCTCTCAGATTATTACTGAGATGAGAAAAGCACAGAGGTGAGTTGGGTTTCTTGACTAGCAGCCTTCAGCCAAGATCACAATGTCCTTTTGGGGATTTAGAGATGGCTCAATAGCCTAGCACCCATGGAAGCCAGAGATTAGCATCTAACCATGTCAGGAAAATGGAAGACAGACCCCATACTTTCAAGGATCTAGGCTGTTTTTACAATGTCTTGCTTTTATTTTAAGTGCAGTTAAATCAAAGCAACACAATCTGTTTTAGAGAGATTATCCCCATGGAAGATGTCAAGTTAATGTTTATGTTTAGCAGGCAGATCTGCATGTACCCAGAAACTTCTGCCTTCAACCAGCTGCAAATAAGCATGATACAATTGTAACTTTATTAAAAATAGTGCAGAGTTATTACAGTAGCATGACTAAGCTGCAGAAGCATGGGCAGAGACATGTCAAGATCAGCAATAGCACAAAGATGCAGGATTTCTCAAGAGAATAAACACTTGCAAAAAAAGTTGATGACTCTTCCTGGTCTGTGGAAAAATAGGCAGGAAGGCAGGCACAGTGGAGGAAAGGAGGAAAAACAGAGAAACTTGCTGAACAGAAGTACCTGGGAGAGAGAAGTTCTTCAGAAAGGAACCTATGTACTGTCCAGGGAAGGACTTCATGCTTTGAAAAACACCAAGCAAAAATTGTCAGTAAACACAGTCAGAGAGCTTAACAAGCATATTTTTAATGAGGATCAGGAGTTTAATTTGGATGACCATTTTAAAAGTCTCATGAGACAAGAATAAACTTAAGAGTAGTCTTTTGTCTCTTTCAAAATCAGTGGAAGATCTATCATTGACTTTGTGGCACCAGAACTTCCTTGCAGCTGTTGGAGTGTGAGCCTGGGACTACTCTATTATTCTTGTGGGTTTTACCCAGAAGCAAAAGGATTTGAGGCTGAGAGAAGTGGATCTCTTATTGTGCTAATTTAAAACCCAAAATAGATTTGTGTTTGATTGCTGACATTTACAATTGCTTTTCTTGCTATTTTTTTTTCTATGTATAGGATTCTGTTTCTACCCTTTCCTGCTGCTGGCTCGGCTGTAATGCCCTTTTGCCTGGAGGGAGGAAAAGGAACAGATGGCATGCAGCTAGGCAATTATACAACATAGTAAAAGCAGTAAAGTTTCAAATTTAACTTCTCAGGCTATCTCCTTAAGTTATTCCCCTTGTGTCTACCATGCAAAGTTAATGATTGTAAAATTATTTCCATCTATCTATCTACAGTCTTAACTGATATTAAAGTGACCGAAGCTATTTTGATTGACATTTTCTGAGACTTATAAACCAGTTATTTCTGATCAATCCTAATTGCCCATACTGCTACTAACATTATGTACGTCAGCCAGCAAAATAGGCCATTCACCAGCTCCCAAATGTGAACTACTAAATGCTCAGGCCTCAGAAACCTGGGAAGCTAGTTACAAATCAGTATGGGCAGAACTCAAAAGAGAAAAATGAAAGGGAGGGGAATTAAAAAGAACAAATACAGTATTCAAAATAAAGATAATCGAGCTATTTGCAATGTAAATGAAACATCCTCGGAAACATCACTACAGCTACACTGATGCTTGATAACATTCTCTCCACAAAAATGAAATAAAGGAAAGATTTTGATTTTCTGGAGTAAATGGTTATCCACTGTGTTAGTGTTAAAGAGCAAATTGAAGAAATTATAAAACTAGCGTAAATAATTTTAAGTGCATAACAGCATAGAGCATCTATTTAAATGACCTGGTAATTTGGCATGAACCCAAGGAATCATTCCCTGAGCTGAATCTATGATGCATGTTTTCAAAAAGCAGCCAAAATCCAGTATATAAAGAGATGTTTGGAAGTAATTTCCCTTACATAGGAAAAGACCATTAGTCTGTTCTGTTTTTAAGGAGCAGAATTACTAGCTTCAGCAAGGTATTTACTAATCCCGAAGAGTGTTAGGCTTAATCTTAGTTTTCCAGCTGGTTCTGAAGAATATAATACACTGCCTTGTAAAGGTGTGTAAAATAGATACCCAGCTGTAAACAGCTTCCATTTTACTTTGTAGTTCTTGCCTTTTAAAAATGTAATTCAAGAATGTCTGGAATTTATAAGGATATTTAAAAAAAAGTCTTTTGCTTTTAATTTCTTTTTAGTGTGCTCAGGCTCAAATTCACACAAAGATGCCCATGCTAGTGTCATACCCTGAAATGATCCAAGTAAATGCCAAGTATTATATCCGAGTTTGTACTGTAGACTTTGTTGACAAGTCTTTCAGCCTTTGAGAAACTCATTCCTTCATATGTTCAGCCTCTGCATTCTGTATGACATTTGATAGCTGAAACCCGGGTGGGGTCACAACACAAAATGCTAAATGTGTTTTGTTCTCAGGAATTCAGAAGCTCCAGGGGATTTCTGAGCCTTTCACTGGTGTGGCTGTGAAATGGAGGCATTTAGTCTGCTCCAAGAGAACAAGAGTTTAGTCAGCTGTGGGCCCATTAGCAATGTCTCTTATTCTCAGTTGCAGTTACAGAGCCTTTTTTTAGCTGCTAAAGCTTTTCTCAGAGACTTAAAGGGCAGAAAGGACACAATGACAGTCTCATGTGATCCCCTGTAGTGCGAGATTTTTCCCAAAGGTATATCCTCTGGAAAGCTAGCCAAAGTAGAATCCACATGGGTGTGCATTTACCACCTCAACAGTTAGTTGCTTATTTATCCTGTCTGCTAGGAACTAGGAAGTGATTCAGTGCCTGTTTCTCAAGCCCGGCTAGCCTCGGCACTGATATCAACACTGGTGGGTTCTTGTTGCTCAGCAACGTCAGCCTGGCGAAGGCAGGAGGATGAAAGTGGGGACTCCAGAGCTGCTGGGTCACAACAAGTTTATTGGAACTCCTGCGTGGAGCCCTCACCTCGGGATGTCAGCCTTTCCAGAGACCACGACAAACCTCGAGAAGGACCTTTTAAAGGGGGGTGTAACACAGGGCGGGGGTTCAACCAAAGACCAATAAGGTACGACGGGGACGTGACTCATATCATAACAAACATATAAAATAACCATACAACGAATAGTAGGAGGTGACAGTCTGGACCCTCCCCAATCACTCGACACCTCTCCTAGAACCTTCCAGAAGCAGGGAGAGACGCCCAAAGTGATGGACAGAAACAGGAGGTTACTTGCCAGGTGATGGGCAAATAACTGTCTCTGGTGGGGAAAACTTAGGGAGAACCCAGAACCAATCATAAAGCTGTCACTGGGGGGAAGACAGGGAAAAATCAAAAGGAGGTAACTGAAGGGGTACACAGAACAAACCATTTTACAAAGGAATATAAACTTATGAATTAAAATTTAATTAAGAAATGCACTCCCACAAGGAAGTCTTTTTCTGAATTGTTTATTTTAAATACGCTGGAGATAAATTCCATTAGTTATCCTTCATGTAATTTTCCTGTGGACATTTCTAGAGGTATTTCTTCATAGCTAGCTGCATGAGAAAGACACATCATACACTATTTACTAGTAACCAAGGTACAAATATGTTAATACTGAGAGTAGAAAATGGGGCTGAAGCTTAGACATCAGTCTGAGGAAAATCTGGAAACAAGGACATTCCTACTTGTGCTTATTGGTTGAAAAGCATGGGTTTGTTTTCCATCCTACTCTGTTTTTCCTGGATTAGACTGTTTCTAAAAATTGTGGGCTGGTTTGGTACTGCTTCTGGCCCGGTACTGAAAAATATATAAGTATAACAGAAGTACCTACAAAAAAAAGAGGTGTTGCTGGGAGAGTGCTGACTAGGAGGATAATGTTAAATATATGGATGTTTGAAAGTGCATTGGGAGCAAGAGTTGCAGTCTGGATGTTCTACTTGATTTTTGCATTTAACACAAAACATGGCAGTAACAGAAGTAAAGATATTTCTGTGAGAGACTGACCTTCTCATCATAGAAGGAAGTACTTTACAGCTACCAGAGAGGGAATAGAAATAGGCACAGAACAGCCTTCTCCTTCTCATGATCCCAGGAACAATGACTCTTTTCTTTCCATTAGCAATTGTACTTGGACCAAGCTCAAGTTTATAAAATAATGAGCATAACAGGAACAAGTACTATAAGTTGCCTTCCCTCCCACCCATCCATGTATAAATTTAAAACAAATAATAGTAAAACAAACAGGCAGCTGGTGCTTCAAGCTGCCAGTTCCAAAGTACTCATAAAATAAAACTTCTTTTGTTCTTTTTTCTCCAGGTAGCTATTAATTTTTATATTTTTTTGTGAATTTTTCACTTACATATTCTTGTTAGCAGACCAAGGAAAACTAAAAACAACAGTGAGCAGCAATTGACAACACACCTGGAGTTACAAAGACTTTCATTTTCCGAGCTCTTCCTTTTTCTCTGTTCATCAGTGTCTGCATGTAATGGATGATGTGGCAAACAAAACAAAGCAATACAAAAAACTCAAAGAGACAGTAAGAGAAAAATATAATTGATGCTAAAGGCTGAATGCAGGAAAAAATGTCATCATATCCAAAGTGCCATTATCACAACCAGATTGCAGCTGGTTCTTGCAATCCGGAACACAGACATAAAAGGTTTAGGAATGTTGAGGAAGCATGAAAACATATCTTGCCCAGTCTAATGGCCAGCAAGTCCAAATACACAAGGTTGAAAAAGTGAATAAAAAAAAATATTGTTGTATTTCCAAATGTATAAACAGGGGAAAGGGTAATAGGGGAACAGAATGGTTTAATGGTAATTGGATGCCTAATTGCTGTTCACAAAATGAAAAGTTCTTCCATAGGGGTTTGTCTGGTTTATTCTTTTATATGTGTAGTTATATGACCATCAGATTTGGCAGAAAAACTGGCTCAGATGTAGCTGCCAAAAAAGGGGAATTGTTGTTAACTAGGATCTTTTTTTTTTTTTTCTGGTCAATATTATAGTCTAATAAGCAAATGAGTTGGCATGGCTGATGAATAACATCCATGGTAAAAAAAGTAATGAAAGGAATTTTTATGGCCAGTTTTTCTGGCAAAAAAAAAATCTATTATGTAACTTTATGGCAAGACACTCAACCTCCAAATCATCAGTTCCTTCTCTTATGCTTTCTGGTTCATCTGTTGTAAGATTTACTACTACTGACAATGAGAAATCCAATCATTTAAAGATGATTTTTTTAAAAGAAGAAAAAAATCAGCAGCCATCTCACAATATGTGTCAGCCTTTGCCTAGTCAGGGCTATGTGGAACTGGAGTCTGAAGAGTCCCCAGCAAACCAAGATGTGTGATTAAGTTGATGGGTGTATGAGATAATGATAACAACAGTAGGAAAGCTGTTTTATGTGAAAATTCTTTCATGGTAACACTTCTGGTAATGGACAGAAACTGAAAACCTATTGATGGATTTTAACAACATCCTTTCATAAAATTCTCCAGTTCTTGACTTACCGAAATTTTGTCCATCATTTACATTCTTCTGTCACACTTATCCTGCAAGATAAATATCTAGCTCAAGTCTCAAGAAAATAAACATCTTCTTTAGTTGGTAAATGGAGATGCATTTACCTCCTTATTTACATGTGCATTGTTTATTATTGCATCACTTGTGCATAAAATTATAAACCCATACTTCCATGTCTGTGCTTATCCTCCTATCATGTAAGAGCAGTCCTGAGATAAATAAAAATAACCTTATGTTTTATCCTGAAAGATATTCTAATTCTGCTTTGGTTAACTGAGTTTGTGAACAATTAGTTAAAAGTATCTTGAGAGAAGATATCCAAGTATCTTCAGTTCTTGAAACTCAAAATAATATCATTTTTCTACTCATGCAGAAATAATCAATTGCTACTAAACAACTTATAGAACTTATTTGGACATAGCTGACTGTGAAATCCTTACAAATCGTTGTGTACATGTCAAGGTGCCCATAAATTAGAATTCCCTGTAGACCAAATTTTTCTACATTCAATATTTAATATGCAAATATGTAGCTATCATATGTTGTAAAGAGGATTAATTATAATATTTCCCCACTTACAGAACATGTTTGCCATGGCTGTTTTACTTTCATTGTACTGAAAATATGTTATACAGCAATTTTAAAAAAAATTTTGTCTTATTTCAGACACTGTGTCTTTAACATTTAATGGTGCTGTATTTTGAAATATTGGTACATTGAATTAGCTGTAGTACAAACTGAAAAATGAAGGAAATTTTGAATATATAGGTGAAAAAATAATTTTCAAGATTAGAGAATGTTGAAAAGGCACTAAAAATATGTGTTGCATGCTATCAGTACTCTTCCTAAATCTTCATGGCAGAGATGACCAGTCCATTTTTCCTATAAACAATGCTTTGATTGAAACTCTCCATGTACCATCCTGTCCCCCATTTGCATGAGTGAGCCTTACATATAGTGTTTTCCTCATGAGCACCTCTCCCTCCTCACTACAACATTATCCACTAGGAAAACATTGGGAAAGCTTTCAGAAAGTATCAAAATATTTTGGGTTGCCATTTAATAAGAAACACACAAGTCACATAATACATGTATAGCATACATAAAACAACATATAAACAATATAAATTATATAAACTATGTACATACTATATGCAAACTGTGTACATTATATTAACAATGTACACGCATACATATTTATATGTATATATATGTACACACATAAGTATATATATCTGTATCTGTATATTTATATATCTATCTATATATATATATATATGCATACCTATATATAAGTATCTACAGATGCAGAATATCTCTATCTATTAGCAGATTGATTAGTAGGCTGATCAGTAGTTTCTATCCATAGTGACATAAATCAAAACATTGCACTTAGCCTAAATTTAAATTTCTAATTGGGTTCAGAAATTCTCAAAACAATTTCTTTCCTACTTCTGTCTTTTCACTGTATAAGACATGAAAAGGTCAACAAGAGGTTGTTGTTTCACCCTAGAAGGTGAAAGTAATGTACTCTAAAATGGTATACAATTTATCTTTGCTCTACCAGTAAATTACATATAAAGTCAATGTTCTTCAAAAGATGTTAACCAATATGGCAAAATTCAGATTATTCGGAAGTTATGACTTTTTGATTTTCTGATTTTCATTATCATTTTATGGGATAATTATTAATTTTTAAAATTTGGGTGTGGTTGTGTACACACGGATCTTCTCCAACACCACTATTAGGTAGATGTGTTTAATATAGTGTACTTCCAGCTGCCTGTAAAACGTTGAGTGAAATTTATATTTTTGGTCTAAAAGAGAGGTAGAAAAGTTGTAAAAGAAAGAACTAGCATTTCTATTACATCATTGGTACATGTTGTTTATTTTTAGGTAATTCAGGAAGACTCCCATGGGCTTGGTCACAGCTACATGACCCTAGATGCAATTTTTAATGATGCTGATATGTTTAACTTTGAACTTGCTCCTCTCCTCCCCCTTGGCCTGCTGCCAGTTGTCTCTGGAAGAGGATTTAAATGCTTGGTAGCAGAAGTCTGCACACTAAAAAAAGAATTAGATCTTCCTTAGCAGCTTGAGATTTATTGGTGTGCTTTTTGTTTTTTTTGGCACTTACTTAAAATCCCACCACAATACTCACAATAAAAAGGGAAGTTGTATTCCCCAGCTTCTGTCTTTTAGATATGATTCATTCACATCCAGTTGTGTCATTGTTTTGGGGACATGTGTCCAATATCCATTTTAATTTCAGAACTTTTGACATCATGTGATTATTTTCTTCACCCACACAAGTATTAAGAAGGTTAAATTCTGAATTTTACAATTACTCGGCTATTACATTCAAACATGCATGTCAGACTGTTTAAAACAAAACAGGAACAGAGTTTCTATAAAATCAGGGCTTTTCTAGGCCTGTTTTGGTGTGTAGCTATACAACTATCACATAAAATTTTCCAGCACTCTCTGTGCTTCTCCAAGTATTTTTGGTGTCACAGTTTTCTGTTCAGGAGAGGTTTATGTGTTGTAAACTGTGACTAAGTCCTCTATAGAAGTTTTTGAAACATTTCCACACAGGCTGAATCTGAGAGAAACACCACTACTTAAAAAAAATTGAAAATGTTAATTACTAACACAAACTGGGAAAGAGGAAAGAAATACTAAATTGCAATATTTGAATATATGGTTAGATATTGTTGAAAGGCTGTACACTCTTTCTTTTGCCTGTTGATCCATTGACTTACCGGTATTAACTTGCTGCTGCCAATCTGACTTGCAGAATGCTAATGTTGCCTCTCCTGCTGCTCTCTCCATCTGTTTAGTGCCCAGTGTTGCCCTTTTGTTTCATAATCTCCACTTTATTAAATGTTATCATACTGGGTTATGTATGACTGAAGCATTCTGAAAATGCTCACTTCTTTTCCGCAGCTTGTTAGGTTCAATACGGCTTTGGTTTTGGGTTTATTCTAATAGATTTTAGAGATGAATAGAATACAAAAAATGGAGGACACAGTATGCATATGAGTATCTACAGTGCTTTGAAGAGAGGAGGGAAGGAAGGAGGGAAGGAGGGAAGGAGGGAAGGAGGGAAGGAGGGAAGGAGGGAAGGAGGGAAGGAGGGAAGGAGGGAAGGAGGGAAGGAGGGAAGGAGGGAAGGAGGGAAGGAGATAAAGGCTGAAAGAAGAAAAGTCAGAAGGAAGTAGAGAAGATGATTGAACAGTCCAGCAGCCCTGCAATCAAAAACTCAGGCCAATCTCCAAACTTGAAACCTTTTGCCTACATTCCAAAACTGTTATCTAAACCCCCAGTCACTGCAATAATTTAAAGACATTAATAAACATTGTAGTATTCCTCTGTAGCTCATGAATCCATGCTGTTTGATACTGAGAGGTAAATTCATGCCATATCTGAGGTCATCTCCTGTATTTTGAAAGTAAATTGCCCTCACTGTATATGTTATTGGTTTTGATTCATTAAAAGCTGTTATTTCATTTAGGAATTAATCCAAATTTCAGTAAAAGTTGAAATGCATGTTATTGTCCCTTTTCAGAGCTGAAACAATGAGACTAAATCTCTTGTTGACTGTCCTGGAATGGGAGCAGTCCAGGAGTCAAAGACAGCCCTGTGAGGCAGATTCTCCCTGTGGGATGTAGCCCCTTCAGTGTCTTGGGCAGGACACTGAACTGAGTGGGGTGATGGGCACCAGATAATGCTTCAGAATATATAATTAGATCTTCCTGTCACTCTGTTGGATTGATGTGGACATTTGGGTTTTTTCCAGGAGCCACAGGAAACAAATTTCAGTTCTGTGAGAATCATAAAATTAGAAAACAAAGCCTAGAAAAAAACCCCAGGTTTTTCAGAACTAAAATCTGATTTGTGTATGCTCAGAAAACTCTAGAATTAATGGGGGGCAAGCAAGTCATAGGTCATACAAGTAATAAATGTCCTTTTGCTTTGTCTTTTATACCTTATATTGAACAGCTGTGTCAAGGTAAAGACAGAAAGCCCAAACACTTTTCTCTGTCTTGGCATTTCCTATGTAATAGCATGGACAAAAAAGTAGAATCACAATGTTAACTCTATAAACGACCTGTTTTGTCCAGAATGAGGTGTGTACCTTAGCTGTAAATAACTATCGAAAAATCCCACGTGATAAGTTGATTTATTTAGCTATTTATTTGAAAAGAAATTTCTCTGACAGATTTTAGAAACAGAAGCCTTTCAAGCCAGACTTTCACTTCTCTTTGGGGCTGTATTTATTGCTGCCTACCTTGAATGGATTTTACAGGAATTCTCCCAAGAGCAAAATCCCTTTCCAGTCACTAATTGAGTGATGACATTAATAATTCTCAAACAGGTAGATTCATAGCTGTGTAACTGGAGACAGAGGTAGCAACCAGTTATTTGTGCTTGCAAATCAATCCTCAAATTTCATACTGGCTTGTTATGAATATCAAGTACAGGGACATGAAAAGTATTTTAAAAAAGACTGGGTGTGCTTCTTGTTGGATACTTTACTGTGACAAAATATTCTGCCCGTATGGGTTAATAATTGCTATATCCACAATGATAAGGCATCTGTAAGCCTTTATGTATTTCTCATGTATAGGGCTGTGCTTCATTGCCATGAGTGGGATGCAACTACATTTGGAACTGTGTCATTGCTTCCACTGCAGTTGTGGGGTCTTGAGAAAGTAATGTCACCACACACAAAAAACTTGATTAATCGGAGAAAATAATTTTAAAGAAACTGAAAACAGCTTTTCTCTCTCCTTTTTGGGGCTCTATAGTACTAGTAACCGCCTGCAATGTCCAAAGAACAGTGATTCCCCAATCATTTGTTATCCCATATGGATGCATCAGTACCAACAATTTCAGCATTCTTTGTGTTTCACAGTCTGAACTGACAAAAGACTTTGGAAATAAACAATTGAAAAAGACATTCCCTAAAGGTAACTATCAAGTCCAATAAGGCTCAAATAAAATGGCCCAGCTGTCAGAGTAAAATACCGCATATCCACTTAGCTCTTGAAAGGAAAAGGTAATGCTAACCAGTTGCTGGAGACAGCCCAGAGAGGTAATGCCAGCTGCACAAAAGGATGCACTGCATAGCAATGTTCAGATGAATGAATGGCAAACAATGTATAATAGCTGCATAAGTAATTCTCTTCAAAGGACGAAATAAGGAACAGAAACACACTTTGTTTAAAAGTTATCATTACTGATCGTAAAACACATACACAGAAATAGAAAAAAGCATAATTTGGAAGCCAAATGAAACACATTTGAAACACAAGCTTTGAAAGTAGTCCTAGTTTGAAATGAATACTACATTTTCAGAAGGTATTTTATTAAAAACAAGGCTGGAATGTTTGTAAGGATTAGTATGTGTCTACCCTTGGGCAAATACTAAAAAAAACCAAAACAAAACAAACAAAAAAAATAGATGCAGAAGAACAGAACTGGAAATGCTTGAAGCTCAAGTGCAAGTCTAGGTCATTTGAACCATATATGGAAAGCACACACTCCTTAGAACAGCAAGTGAAAAAAGGGTGATTCCTCTACCTCCAGAACCTGAGGGTGGCATAGGTCATGTTTGACCAAGTGGTTGTTAGTTAATTTCTGATGGGCTAGGATAGGCCTCTGTTGTACACTTTACCTGTACCCTTGTCTTAGTCACACTACCGAGCTGTCTTCAGTCACAGAGGTTTCTCTAACTGGAGGATGTAGGAGTTTATGGTGGGTTGGTTAATTGGATCATTTACTTTGAAACAGCACCCAGATGTAGCTCTGTTTCTGCTAAAGAAAAGATTTGCAGTGAGAGCAATTACTTGACCTTCTAGTTTGCATATTTAATTTTCAACATATATTATTTCATCTTGGAAACAAAACAAAACAAAATTACAGTCGTCTGATTGTTGCTGTACAATCTATTGGAAGACAATTTTCAGTGCTTGTTATGAAAGGTTTTTATATTTTCTCAATCCTTATTATCACGTATCGGAATGCTACAGCTATGTATAATGAATTTCTGTATCTATGTTCAGCCTGTTCTTTTTGGCAGCAATGCATTCCATATATTCAGCATTTTGCTTGGGCAAAAGGAAAGAGCTCATTCAGGACTGCAGGGACATTGACTACGTTTCACTTTTCTCACTTGTGCAGGGGCAATTTTGGTAATTCTAAAAAAAGGAGTGTAGCACAGAAAATGCTTCAGACAAGTAGAGAAGATAGACTCTAAGTACCTTGATTAATTTCAGAAAAAACAGTTCTGTGAAACTTAGCCACCATGCTGGCAGTGTGGTTTCTTTACCCTTCCTGTGTCAAGGTTTTGTGTGCACTCACAGTTACCTGCTCATGTACTGAGCTTGATTTATCCACCCACACAGTGACACCATCCTGTCCTCTGCTGCGAAGGACTCACTCACAACGTGAGTCAATGTCATGTGACTAATCCTTTGCGAAGGAGAGACAGGGAGGATGCACCAGATAGATGAGACCCCTGTAGCTTAGAGGCTGTGATAGGATGACCACTGCAGATACAGCATTCCTCTGTATGGAAAAAAACCCTGCAGGATGTACTCCATACTCCAGTTCAGCTGAGAACCCAAAGATTTTTCTTGGATGTGGGATACTAATCACGGCTTGATGAATTTTCATTACCCTATTTTTTCTAATCTACTAAATATTCAAATCACAAATTGGCTTTGGGATTCTCTGTTGTGCTCTTACTCATCTATTTGGTATTGAAAAGATATTCATCAACAAGGTGGAGGGGGTGTCTGATACTAACCTGAGAAGTTGCAACTGCTACCTGCTCTCTGCTTGGTCAGACATCTTACAGGGGATGGCCAAACCAACAGGCCTTGGAGATGTAATTGGGAGGTAGAATCTTCCTCTGAGATGCATAATTTTTGAAACAAAACATTATTTGAGAGATCTCAGATCCTGGTCTCTTGGGCACTAGCTAAGCAAAAGACTCATCAAGTTACCAAGAATTTGACAGCTAAGCACATTGTCTGAATGAAGGACATTAGTTTAACCAGCCAAGAGACAGCTAAAAGAAAATCTTTCAAAAGAGAGGATATGCTGCCAAGCAGTACCTTTCCCTATAATGAGAATTTTTTTCAAATGTGTGTCCTCACTGAAGCCTGATTCAGGCCAGAGTCCTCTATATTCCTGCCAAACACTTAATCAGATGAGGACATTACCAGGACCATGGCATCTCTCCCACTTCAGCTGTTCTAAATTGTGGTAAAAACACTTCTGTAACTATTTGGATGAGGAAATCCTTGAATTTGTTTTTGAAGAATTAATTGTGCACCCAACAAGGAAACCGAATGAACAGACCAAATATCCAACATGCCTTCCTAGCTACAGAAAGGCTGCATCCTTTAAGTTTCAAGAGTTAGGGACCCGATTAAAAATGGAGCAATTATGTCATCACCTCTTGCATTTAGCCAGTCAGTTTGTTTTCCCTGACTTCTGGTTAATTTGGCTGTCATTGATCTTCTGTGTGGAGTATTTTGAGAGCTGCCAATCTACAAGAGAAAAAAAAAGGAAATTCAAATTTCAAATAAACTTTGCATATTATTGCCTGCTGCAACGACAATAATACATTGCTGCTATTATTGAAAGGGTGGTTTGGTTTTTATTATCAAACCAAAGTAAAAAGAAAATGTAATAAATCCATAAAAAGCATGTACGACTATGTGCTAAATCTATGCAATGACACATGTACTTATCTCTGGATCTCAGCATGAGAGAAAAAAGATTCTGTAATTATTTTGAAGCTCCAAAAACATTTATTTCCCTTAAAAATGTGGCCTCCTTTTCCTCTGTGTCCCTTGGTAAATGGTAAAAGAAACCCCAAACCCTCAAACAAACAAGACCAAAAAAATCCCACCTGTCACAAATTTTGCCTTTATTCCTCTCAAGCCTGTTGAGTCTATCAAGTGTGAACATCTGGGAATCATCATATTTTCTGCTGACCACTGAATCAGCATAAAAGGAGGACATGATAAGCTCCAGCTGTTAAGCCTCCTGCTTAGAGGATTAGAGAAATTAACCCACAGGATGTTTTATTACAGCACCAGGAGTTATATTAAAGATACATGTGGCATCTTCTCCACAGGGAACACAGAAGGAAGCTGAGAGAAAGTATGCAGGGTAGAGCTGCAGGAATGTCATCAGTCCTGCATGCTTCCCAACCTACCCTGTTTATAACAGCAGAAGGAATTTTATGTTCAGAACTTTTTCTAAGAGTATAAACCTTCTACATCTAGTTCTTTTTTTGTGATATGCAGTCCAGGGGAACGTTGGTTGAATGAACAACTGAAAACAGTAGCAAAAATCCTTGAGAATCACATCCTTTGGTTTTGGGTCCTTACTTTAGCTGAGGCATTTATATCTCTTGTCATTGCACTTATACATTTAGGCTTCAATGCATCAGAACATAAAAATGCCTTATCTGTAAAAATCATATTTAACAGTCAGATGCATTAATTTATTTCTGAGTTTGTACCCCTAAAATGACCACACCCATTTATTATATATATAAAAAGAAAAATATTACAAAAAAAAAAAAAAGAGGAATCATGACTGACTTTCATTGTTGTGTTTATTGTCATTGTTAACAACTTTGTAAAGCCTAAATGAAGAGTTGAAAAGGTTCCAAAGTCTGTAAAAACAGACTTACCAACTTAGCAACAAAATGTTACTTTTAGATAACCCTGACTCCAAACCAAAATGAAATTAGAAATGGTCATGCAGCTATCTTGAGGAGAAATTAATGAGTGTCTGCCATCCTCATGATCAAGTAGGTAAGGAAGAATAATTAATAACATGTCATTTCTGGCATTGTTGCTGGGATTTTCTTGTGATTCTTTTGTCTCAAAGTGTTTAGAAGAATGGTCAAATTTAGCTGAACAAACTCCTGACCCCATTTTGGGGGCCTCACTGATCGCTTCTGTGGGAAACCTGCAGACAGCCATGACGTGAAGCAGGTCACCACCTCAGCAATGCTGGTACAGCCAGCTCCTTCCTTGTGGGGGTCAAGTCAATCAGGAAAGGGCAGAGCCCCACGGACAATCCAGTGTCTGTTTCTGAGCTGTGAGGAGTGGATATCCTGCCCACATTATTAGCTTTACGAGGAAACGCTGCCATGAGGTGCCACTTCTGAGACACATCTCCCAGAGCTACCTGGGACTGCAAAAGGTAACAACCAGCTTGCTACTTGACCAGTATTTTTGGCATCCACCTGCATGAAAACACATTTGTCTATTTATGAATTAATGAAATGAACTATATATGCCTCCTTTATGTAAAAGCCTCTTAACATATGTTTGGCAGTATAAGGGATCCTTGAAGAGAACAGACTGCAATGGCCATGAGGGCCCAGGGAGTTTAATTTATTAACACTGTTAAAACAATTTATTAAATGTGAAGCATAAGGGGCTTCTTCATGAGTTTGAATCAGGTTCCCTAGTTCAGAGAGGAACTTACAACAACAAATCCTGCACCAAGGTAAGTGTAAAAGGAAAAGGTCTGTGTGTAACAGAGGGGCAGCACTATCTATTTGATCCTTACTGTTTGATGCACTCATAATTGCTCTGATCCTTTCCAGTTTCACTCACTTTTCATGATTCTCTTGCCAGACGGGTTTTTTCAGAGCTGTGGGTTTTATACCAGAAATAATTTTTTTTTGAAGCAATGTTTATCACTAGGTTTTTTTCCACTACAGTGAACAGTTGTTTACATCTTTTCTTAACCTAGAGTGCAGTAATTGTACTGCTCTGAGAACATACTTGATGATTCTTAAATCATAACTTGACTTTTCCTCAGTTAATATAGAAATTACTTTAATTTCCCCATTGCAGATGCTTTAATTTTTCACTAGATACCTAGGGAATACCATATACAGAGGAGCATTTGTGATCCAATGTTTTTGAAATATCAAAAAACAGAGAGTGAGAATCTGTGTTAATCAGAATGTGCAAACTGCCACTCCCCATTCTTGTCTCCCAGGCTTTTTTTCTTTCAGACATTTGTTACCTATGTGCTCAGCTGGCACCAAGTCTGAAAGGAAGAGGGTGAACACGGTTATATCTGGCAGTGACATGTTCCTTAGCTGGCAGATGAGGCAGTTTGCTGACTACCTGAATTAGGCTTGGGTAGTTTAGCACATTTCAAAAAAGACAGTTTTACTGAAAGTGACACACAGCTTATGGACCCAGATCTGTAAATGTAATTGCCTTTGCTATGTGCTTGTATGTGACAATTGCTAGGTGTCTGATGGACAAAGCTGAGCAGGACTTGCAAGTGTTTAATATCAGCTAATTTAAGGTAGATACTAAATATAGTATGTGGAAAATAAGTTAAGCCTTGCTATCAGATATTCTGACACTATTCACAGTCCTGACTAATACAGAGACTGAATTCTGTACAGGCTTTCTTGGAAGCCTTGAAACTAAACTTCAATGTATTCTGCCTATGAGACACTAGGCACTTATATTACCTCCTTATCCATGCCCAAGTCTTCTGTTCTTAGATAGCCAAATTCAAATAAACATTCTGTAGAAGCCATGGATTATTTATGTATCCTCAGCCTCACTTAGAGGCCCACTTAACTTCTTTTTTTCTCCAGGAAGAAAGAAACAGTGAGTGGCAAAGTGAAATTCAGATGTTCACCTGTTTTATTTTTGAAACTAGAGAATATGTGCACTTTTTTTCTTAGAATCCCAGTTTGCTTTATAAGTATCTTCAAAATGCAAAATTTTAAAGCGTAGCATTTTGAAGTCTAGTCTACTCATAGAAAAAACAATCTTAATGTGAATTTCTGAACAAAATTAAATATTATGCATGTAAATGAGTCCATTACATTGAATGAGGACAGTTTCAAGCTGCTCAATAAAGGTATCATGCAGGAAAGAAAAGAACTTATCTGAAGGATAGCATTGCTGATAAATTCTAGATTTTTTCAAATGAATTATTTCAGTCTTCTTTAGACTTGAGATATTGTAGAAGAGAATATTTATGAATTAATGCCATTCAAACAACTTTAAATGCATCCCAAGAAAGAATTTTTGTATGTTGTATTTCAAAGGTATAGCTTATTATTACTAGATAAAAAATATTTGCCTTGTGGCAACTGCAGACAGGGAGTGTATTAATGTTAGCATATACTCTCTATAAAACATGATTGCAAATGGGAAGGGCTGGGCATGAGAAGAAGGGAAGGAAATCATAGTAAAGTTGAACTAGTTAAAAAAGAGAAAAAAATATTAGGAAAAGATAAATAAATAAATAAATACCATTTAAAATAACATAGGTAATCATACAGACTTAGCTGTTCTGTAGAATCTGTAAACAGAGTGTATCTGCTTCCAGCTTTAATACATTTTCACTTTGTAAGACATCGTGTTATATAATGTGGTTTGGCAAAATACATCCACTAAATGTTACAGTATCTTTTCACTTATCAAATATCATGTCCTCTATTATTTTTCCCCTTCCTTCACCAAATATAACCTGAAATATTCTAGGAAATTATTCACATGCTGCAAGTATGGATGTGAAATGAATGTCTTTTTAAAGATTGACATGTAGACAGCCTGTATTAAAGGTCTGTATTTTGTCTATTTTTCACTTTAATTTTGGCAAACAGGGTTTGGGGGCGTTTTTTTGTTTTTGTTTTTGTTTTTTTTTTTGGTGTGTGTTTTGTTTTGTTGTTGTTTTTTGTTTTTTCTGGTTTTTTTGGTGTTTTGTATGTGTGTGTGTGTGTATGTGCGGTGTCTGTTGTTTACCTTGGCACTAGAAAGAATGGCCTTCCATTCTGTAACTACTAGGTTAATGTGAGATTATTACAGTGATCTTGTGAGAATTATTCCCCTATTTGAAAAACTGTGTCATTGCTACCATAGTTTATCTTCCAAAATTAAGATTGTGCATCTATGTTTTGTGATCTAGTCAGGATCTGTAGGATTTCTTCTTGTGCACTTCAAGCAGGTATGCATGAGTGCACATGAACGCTGTATTTTTATTTTACTAATGGTGCCTTAAAATTCCATTTTGGCAGCTTTACTTTCTCTTTGGGCTCTTATTCAAATAATTTCAGCAAAAAGTAAAACTTTCTGTTACTTATCTGACAACACCAGCCTTCCATCCTCTGTGAAATGATGTGGTTATTTATTGCTAGTTTTGCACTGATACATGCTGTTTTCAGCCATGGACTGCCTGGGTAATAGAGCTGCCTAATCACTACCACTAGAGCTGAATGCTTCCTGCAGAAAGCAAGTCCTTTCTCAGATGGAAGGAAAAGGAGATGATTATTTAAATTTTAGTCACGAGGAAGTTATTATGAGCATGTCTTTGGCTTAAAAACCTGAGTGAAATCAGTTTAATATAATGAAATGAACATCAGTTTCATGCAATTTCAGATCAATTTATCTAATCTTTTGGGCAGACACCAAAATGCAAATTCCTGTCCACACTCCTGTCTTTTCCACAGTCTACTGGAAAAACACAGTCTACTGGAAACTACTAAGACTTGGATTATTTTTCTCCCAAAATAAACTGAGTATTCTGTAAATTGCATTTTTTATGTACAGTGCTTTAGAAATTTTTGTATACCACAAACTGTGTTTCCCCTTTTAAGAAGGACAGACCTGTTTGATGTGATGGATATTAGGAAGCATCTGGAATATGGGGACTAAAAATGCTGCAGAAGTTGTATTGTGCATGTGAAATAAAGGACAAAAAATCAGAAAATTCTCCTAATCTTTCAAAAATCTAGCAGCATGGTTCCGATCTTCTGCATTAAAGTATTAATGGAAAGATGAGAGTGCACATTTCTTTGTGTCCAATTTGTTCAGATGTATTAAGCTGTGCACATTCTAGACAGAGGCAAAACATACACGCTTTTGTTCAGTCTGAGAAACCTGAGTACAACTGAGTTATTTTTATGGATGGAAGGCTTGTAGAAACAGACCAATTATTGCACTAAATCTTAATATCTAAAGTTACTCTGTCTTGGACCAATTTTCAACTAGGAAAACTCTACTTATAAAACCTCAGCAAAGTTCTCAAGAGTTAACTCTTTGAATTTGCAAGTATATGAGAAAAAGAAATTAAAAATAAAGGCTTTCTTCTTCAGTAGTTTTTAGATAAGTACTTTCTCAATTTTTTTTTGCAGGACTGTAGTGGTTTGAAAGCAAAACGAATGAGAGGCTCCAAGTCAGAAATACAATTTAATAAGAAAAGAAAAAAGGTAAAATAAAACAGAATAAATGCAGTAATACAAAACACAGAGTCAGAATACAACCTGAGCAGGGTGATGGAAGCAGTCCAGATGAGGGGGTCTTCCTGAAACAGTGATCCCGTAGAAAGGTCTGGTAGCTCTGGTCCTCTGGGAATTCAGTGGGTAAGAGCTGCTTGTACTGTCCCAGATCCCAGATTATATCCAGGTGAGAATGCTTGGCTCCTCCCCCTGGGCGGAGCATCTCACAATGGGATAATGAGTCATACAGGGGGTCCTTGATGGCCCATTAAAGAGAGAGAGCTCCCGGAGGGAGTTACCTATGAGTTATGCAGCAAGCATTTGATGGGCCATTAACAGAAGACATAAACAGAAGAGGGAGGGGGAACCTGGGAGAGCACTGCTTCAACAATTGGATTCAACAGTTCATGAAGATGGTGATAGAATACTTTGTGCACTTCCTATACTACAACCCAGGACAAGCACAGAAATAGAATCAATATTTATTAGTTATTTGGACTTATTAATATTTGGCAATGAATTAAGAACATATACTATTTCCTAATATTTTCTATGATTAGAGATAGAAATACTTTTTTGTGCTTGTGAGAGTCAGTCTTCTAAGCTGTGGAGAAATGACTCTGCAGATTTTATGGTTTAGACACATACACTTCCAGAACTTATTATTCCCCAGTACCTTCAAATTCAGTTAATTTTCTATGCTTTATGAACGCAAGAACATAACTTTTTAGTGGGACATATGTTACCAGGAAGTCTTTGAGAAGCGTTTATCTGTTTTATTTTATGTAATGCTATTTCAAAATGCTTACATTAAGAAGAGTTCAGAAACTATAAATAGTTACCCATCATTGGACTTGGAAATATTTGTTGCTGTGCAAGTAAGTCATGGCTGTAACTATCCAAAATAAAAAATATCATCAAACTGCTGAATGTTTGTACCCCACTGTCTTGAAAAACTTTCCTGAAAAACAGGCTTAAGACTCTCTGATTACTCTGTTGCTACTCCTGGTATTACAAGACCTCTTACCCTGTTGTATTTCTCTGGATTATGGTTTTCCCCTCAAGGACCCCCTGAAACCTGAAGCCTAAAACCTATAGGGCTTGACCATTCATTCCTTTCTTGACCTGGTAGGTTGAGCCCCAGCTATCTTTCCGGCCAGGAGACTAGAAAAGGCTCTGGTCTCCCTTATTCTTTCTCTTGCCCCCCTGGACATCCATCAAGAATAAAGCCTGGAGATTTACACAGGGTAAGAGCCTCTTTTGAATCTTTTGTCTTGTCCCTGGAATATTCCTCCCAAGGACTGAGCTAGCCAGGCAGCCCCAGGGGCTGCAGGGGTGGAATATTTCTTTACCCAGCCAAGTCCTAGAGCAGATGTCAGTAAAACAGAACTCTGGCTGGAGCTGTGGTGGCAGGATAATGCAAAGGCTTCCACAGTTGCTTAGTGTTGAGGAGGGAACTAACCAAGTGGGCATGTATCACTTCAAGCCACACCTATCCCAAGTCATTGAAAAGAAATTTAATGGACCCTAAAAATTCCTAATACTCCATAGAGAGATATTTACATCCTTATGAATGACTTCTTTCCTTCTCTCTGAAAGAATCAAAGACCCTTGGAGCTCCATTATGGTCACCACTTCACTACAGTTAATCTCATCCTGAGCAGGAAAAAATAAAACAGCATTTGATTAAAGAAACTGATAATTCAATATTAATCACTGCAAATTCCCACCACCAGTACAGTGCCCAGGGAAGGAATGAGATGCAATCTGAATTCAAAAAGTTCTTCTTTAAGGATGTACAGGAAACAAAGTAAAGAACTGAAACAAGGATAGAAAATAGTCAATACAAATATTCCTGCCAAATATTTACTTTTCTAAATATTTAGACACTTGTGTAGTGCCTCTGTTTTAGAAGAGTTTATGAAATTTTCAAGGATGAATATAAGCTATTTTTATTGAGTCTTTTTTTGCTCACATGAAGTAAAACTTGGCCCTGTGGCTATGCAAAATGTTTATGTTGTTGAAGAGATGCAGTCTTAGGAAAGGGGAGGACAGGAAGAGACTGATTCATGGTGCTGATGTTCATTTAAATGAATATCAGCAGCAGCATTACACACAGGAGGGTGTTTCATGCTATAGTCTGTCATTTTTCCAGCATATTTCAGATCCTTAAATTTTCTTTGAAGAAACATTTCATTCAAGAGTGGAGCCTTGACCTTTCATGGGTTGATCAATGATCACATGTTAGTAAAAACAAGCCAAATGCAGACTAAAAGTAGTAAAACTGATTACTCAAAATGCACTCAGCGGTCTGATACTTTATAAGGTGGATTTAGTCAGCAGGAAAACTACCTCATGTATCTGCTTTTTGTGACAGAAATTACAGATTCAAAGAGTAAAATTACTTTGTGCCTCCTGGCTGGTCCTCTGAAGATTTCTGAGTTCATGTCAAAGGTCAGAAGCTGAGTTTCAGTGCACAAGTATCTCCTAGGGGCAGTGCTGGGCATCACATACTGTAGTGGTGCTGAATTTCTGGTGAGCAGAAGGGTACATCCCTTAGTCACAGGCATAAATTTACCCTCTTGCTGGACAGCCTCTCACCACTTCTGCCACCCTCTTGGGTTTCTGGATGAGGGCCAGCAATCAGGAAGTGGCAAGGAGTTTAAGGAAGTTTATTTGCTCTCTTTCTTGTCAGACACATCTTGACACATGAAGCAAAATGTGTAACAGTGTGTGGCTGTCTGGTGGATGCTCAAACTTGCCAGGCAGAGTTCAGTTATGAATATAACTGAATATGAGTTATTCATGCCTGAGCTCAGTTATGTTGGAAGCACTTTCATGTGAACAAAAAAAGCAAGCCTGAGAAGGGTTGCAAACAGTTACTTGGATAAACTTTTCTTCCACCTTCTTGCCCTTGAGAAGGAGCGTGAATAAGTGTGTGGCTGGTTGTAGCAAAGGTTGCCCTTTTGTAACTTCTTGCAAGAGTAGGATGCTGTTTTCTCGTGAAGAAATCCTGAAGACACTTAGCCATGCAATATGAAATCCATTGAAAAAAGCAGTGCAAACTAATCTATTCAGTGCTGGTACTATCACTAACTCAATGAAAAAACAGAAGGTTTCTTAATGATAAACTTCTGCAGTTGATGGTGCTATGGATATTTGTTAAATATTCAATCCACAGAAAATTGTTCTCCTTTCACAACCAAAAAACCAAAAAAAAACCCAACTAAACAAGCAAGAAACCTATCAGTCATCTGCTTCTTCATTGAATATATCAGAGAAAAGGAATGTATTCACCAAAGAATACATATGTGGTGGTCATTTAGGTTAGACAGTCTTTACTAGTTACCGTGACTCTATTTAGAGTAATGTATTCCTTGGCCAGATTGGTCTCCTGTCTCTTTCAGTATTCTTATTTTCTTGATTTTTTCTTGGCTTCAGTTTGAAAATTGTTTGTAGGTTCTTAATTGCAAAGCCTACCAGAGGGAGAGATCAGAGGAACACAGGATTTGCCAAATGTGGTAAGTGTCCTGCCTCAGGGAACGTCCAGTACCTGATTTGTCAGAGGAGGGCCAAAAAGCCTCTAAACACATTCAGTCACTCATGTAAGAGATCCCAGCAGACAAATGCCTGGAAACCTAGCTCTAAGTACACGACCTTACTTGAGCACAATTCTATAAATGTTATCACACCTCTGCACTCTCTCCTGTCATCCTTTTCCCACCAGTCAAATGTATTTTTTTCTGTGTAGACAAGTGGGAAGTGTGAAGCTCAGACATCATCTACCTTAGGACCTGATCCAAATGTCAGAGCAGAAGAGCAGGATTTCTTTTGCAGCAAATGAAGATGGATGTGCTCTGCCCTCTTTTCTGAGCTGAGCACGACTCCACTGGGGCATGGAGATCAGTCTGCTCTGGCAACTGTGCCCTCTGTCAAGGTGAGACAGCACTCTTCCCTTCAGCTTCTCACCTAAGTCATTATTTATATTTACTAAGTAGTACACAATTGCATAGCCCAAAAAGTACCACATTTCATACCAACCCCACAAACCTCTTGTGTGTTCATTGTCAAAGTATCTCTACCTATGCCATTGCTACAGACTGATGTCTTGCTAATATATTACAACACTATGCAATCCAGTTCCTTGCGTTTTTCCTCCATCTGTAAAGTGGAGCCAGTAATAACTTCATCAAAATCTTGTTACTCATTTTAATTGTTTAATGTCTGAGAAATGCATTAGGTTTCTGAAGTTCAAAACATGTGACAAACTTCTTTTATGGTATTGATGCTGAAGTTTGATTCAATGATATCCTCATAACTGCCTCAGTCATCTTATTTTGGAAGCCAAATAGCTAGAGTACAAGCCTCGGAAAAACCTTTTGCCTCACTGGTGCACTGTTTATATAATGAGTAATAACTTCTGTGGCTTGGCTGGAAGAAATTAAGAAGGCAATAAAAATGTCAAACAAAGTTGTAGTGAATTTAAAAATAATCACTCATAATTTAGTGTTCATCATCCCAAAGCGTTATTTCTTCATTTGATAGGTTTAGGTCATTATAAAGAATGTGCTCCTTCTTGCATCTGAAACTACATAAAAAGGGACAGTAGTTTATGGCTGCTATATACTTGATGAGATATTAAAATTTTGCAGCACAGCAAAAGATGGAGGAAGGGGCAAGGGGAAATAACCATTTGAAGGTTGTATTTCCCTTGGGCTTTTGTGAGCTTTGTTCCAAGTATATAGGTATGACTGTTTTTAGACTGCAGCCCTTCCCTTATTTTGCTTTTTCCCTCCTGTCTCCTATCTCTTTCCCACCAAAGCAAAATTATAATAGCCCTTTCCCTTCTACCCTTCTCTCCCAGTTCTTTCTCTTTGCTAATTCTGAGGGTATGTTTCAGCATTCACAAATTTTAAATATTGTGTCAAACAGAACAAAACAAACTCTTCCAACCCAGCAGGAAACATGCTTTTCAGCTAATCATATATTGTTAATGTCATTCAGGTGCTTCCATTAACGTGTAGCTGCCAAGTGTGCTGTTTCTGTCACAATTACATAGAGTAATAGTGTCAGGAATGATTATTAGGTTTCTTTTAGTTTAAAATGTTTCTCTGTCGTAAGTATTTTGTCACTTCGTACTTGACATATATCTTTGGAATTAATTGGATTTTCTCTGCTGGAAGATAATGACATTCTTTAAATTTTAGTCACTCTATGTACATAAGTTTTGTCCTCCCTTCGTCTCTCCAGCCCCACCTTAATAAGTCTTCTGCTGTAGCTGTCAATGTCTCTTTAGAAAGGCTGTGAACTGATGCAAGTTGTTGTTTTATGAAGATTTCATGTAGATATTGCATGGAAGTCTTAAGAAATACATGTGCAAAATCCTGTGATTCTGTTACATTCTTCGGTGACTCTTGGAAGAGAAGTTTGTTTTATTTAGGCTTTGGGGCAAGTTCCCAGATGGGAATCCGGTTAACTCCATGGGCTACTTATTAGCTTGGGAAAGATTTATTCGAGTTTTGCTTTTGCAAAGTTCTGATTGTCTAGCATAATGAAATACAGATGAACTTGTGCAAAGCAATTCTCTTGCATGATTATTGGGTGCTAAAAAGTTGTCTTGTTCTTCCTTTATAAAAAAAGTCCACAACTGATTTTAAAAGTAACCACAGATAGTTTTGGGTAATTCCACTTCTACCAATTACATAATTGCAGGATTTTCATCAGAGGGATCCTAGGAAATATTTTCTAAGGATTAGGTGCCTGACTGTGACATCACTGTTTGAAGCTGTAATTTATTTAGGATGCCCTCAGCCCAGCTATGAAGCACATTTTCTTTCAGAAGCTGCTCCAATATTTTTCCTGTGGTTTACTGAAGCTTAACTTCTGTCACCATTAAAAACTGTAATCATTTTTCCCCTGTCAGTGACAGCGATTTTATTTTTATGATCTTCCTAAATCCTGTCTCTAAACTTTAAGTAAGTCCAGGATGATGTTCTGCAAAATAGAGAAAGCAAACCATGCCATTCTCATCTGTGGTTTTGCATTGGCTTCCTCTACTTATCTGAAGTATTTTTAAATCACTTATGCTGTCTTACCCTTACGCCTATCCTATGCAAGCCACTACAGCCACCTGCTTATTTCATAATTGAAGGACAATTATTTTTCCTATCAGGCAATGAATCTGTGCTACTAGGGACATTTTTTTGTGTGTGTGTAAGCCTACTTGGCTGAGGAGGCTCAGTGAAATACAGACTTGTTTCAGATGCCACCATAAAAATCTCCAAGCATCTTCCCTGACTTTCTGAAAACAGTTTTTGTTATATATGCTGACGTGCTTCTCTGTCAGGTTTCAACTTCTCTTTATGCTACAATATCTTCTGAACTTCTTGGCACATTCCCTTTTCTTCTTACTTCCCTTAATACACCTATGTCTCAAACTCTGCTGACCCTTGTAGATTTGGCCTGCTTCCAATTTAGTGGAAATGAACCAAAAGACTCACTTTTTTGTTGCAGTGATGGGCTGCAAACTTGATATGTCCCAAACTCTATCAGATACCACAAATAAATTTTGGGGAGATTTTAGCTTAGAAATGAAAGGCAGCAACACTAAATTCAAGCAAATGCCTTGTACAAATTTTCCTTGGAATGTCTGTTGTGCCAACTCAAACACAACGTTTTCAAATGTTGCGGACTAAGACGTCCCAGGATATCAAATACTGCTGGTACATACAAATGAAAGAAAGCCGCCCCCTAGAAGTTTGGTTCACACTTGGAGAAGATTATTAGGGACAATAAGGACATATAGAACATTCACAGGTTTATTACAAATAGATCATGCAAACTTTAGTTTTATGTGATGTTGAGACTTAAATTTAATCTGAAATCTATGAACTGCTGCAAATCTCATCTGCTGGTTACGTTACAAATCCCTCCAGAACTGAGAAAAACAGCCTTCACAGAGCATGGTTATGCTATCAAGAATGTCTTCTAGACATACCTTTTAAATTCACTTTCCTCTTTAGCTTATGACTGGCAAAGTTGTGTCCCTTATTCAGCAGGGACTTTACCCATTAAAGTGACATTGTTCATTAGAAAGCTGATGAATCAGCTGCAGAGAGTCCCATTTAGGTAAGTACTCACTGAACTTAATAAAAAATGTATGAGGTGAGGACCTCTGTTTATACTTTTCCTTATTTGAGGACTGTAAAAATACGTATTATTTCAATTCACTCTAAACAAATTTCAGAACATTATATAATAGTATATACAGATGCAAATTAAAAAGATATTTTATTACTTGCCAAGTAACAAAATATTTGATAAAATGTTCGTAAAAAAATACTATTACTTGAATATAAGCAGTGTTTATTTTAATAATCTACACACACAAACACACACACACACACACACACACACACACACACACACACACACACATATATATAGGTTATTAAAATAACTGGAGTTCCAGTTACCTTCAGCATGATTAAGGAAAAATTTTTGTGGTAAACTAGAAAAATTGACCTAACCAGGGAAATGAATAATGTTTAAAATTCCTCAAAGAGTCTTTTAACTAATATTTAAGAGGCAGTTATTATGAGTAATTATAAGTTAATTAAATACTGATTATTACAAGAGTCTCTCATTTAAAAGGTAAAGCTATAAGATAAACTATGTTACTTTATAATTTAAATTTACTGTGGTAATAAATGTGCAATGACACTTTATTGTTATTATGTAGGATTTGTCTCATTATTCATCTCCAAGTGGTATTAAACATTAAACATGCTAGATATTGTTAAGCATTGAAAAAACTGTTTTAAACATCTTCTATAGCTAGAGATAGTAATCATCCTGAACATTCAGAACATTTCTTTCAAATTTGATGATGCTGGGATGTTTATTACCAATTGATTAATTGCATCATATTAATAATCCTAACTTATTTTAATTTCACAGGCATGGCAGCTTGATTTATCTTGGATATTTCCACTGGATTCTGAAGTCAGAAGTTTTTGTCCTGACAATCAATCAATAGTAAAATATTGTGTATCAAGTAGAAATATTTACTTTTAAGTGCTGTGAGTTAATTTTTAGAGCCACAGAGTAAACGGTTAAATTTTCTGCCATTCCTTCAGCTGCCAAACAAGAGAAACATTTTTAAACTATAGATTAAGCCACTGGATATTTTTACCACTTTTTTGTTTTGGTGGAGGGTCTACAACATATTTGCTATGAAAGATGATGGAAAGCATCTGCTTTCCTTAAATATTTCTTGAAGCATTGTTCCACAACTTTGTTTATGCAATATATTTCTGTCAGTTTTCTGCCTATCTGGATCCATTTATCACCAATAAATTCCAGGTGTAGTTTATGATAGCAAACTGCATTTTTTTCTACAGGTAAATTGGGGAAATCAAGGCACAGAAAATCATGCAATCCCAAGACATGAGAAATTTTAGCAAGAAACAGAACAAGAACTTGGAACTACGGACTCTGGATGAACTAAGTTCATTGCATTCATAAAAAAAACAAAACACAGAATAAACAAGAGGCAGAAGACAAAAGTAACTGAACTAAATGCAATTTCCCTAAGAAAATGATGTTCGGTGCAATATTCCAATACCTGTTTCAGACCCATTAGAATCAAAAATGGTCTAAAAATAATGCACAAGAAATGTGACAGAAAGGGTAGTTTCAGCATCTGGAAAAGATTCAGGGGGCTACTATTGGTTTTATTGGGTTTTTTTGTCTGGTTTTGGCTTGCTGTTGGTTGGTTTTTGTGGGTTTTTTTTTTTTTTAATGTTTCTTTCATTTTTTTGCTTGCATTTTGTTTTTTTGTTGGGGGTTTTTTTTGTTTTTTTTTTTTGGGGGGGGGATGTTCTTTTGTTTTTTGGATTTTTTTTAGGAGAGGAAAGATGAGATTACTGTTTATTTTACCTAGAATTACTTTGACCTGTCAGAGTAGGTAAACAAGGTAACACTTGCCTGAGTTTGAAACTTTGCTGTTTCTCATGAAGAACTTGAAGAGTTATAAGTGGGTGAGTAGGGTATACTGTATGAGAGAGGAAGAAAATACTGCAAAATGCTGTTTCTTCCAATCAAGTAAGCAGAAATATCAAGGAAAAGACCCACAAGCCCCTTGTATCTTGTTGGAAAGAGAAACCTCCTGTGTTGTCTGAGTGGTGTCTCTGCCTGCAGGTGAATAGGCAGCATGCCCAGCCTTCTCGTCCAGGCTGTCTCAGAGGGGTTAACAGGTTTTGTTCACTTTTGCAAAAGGAATGAGAAACAAAACAAGATTGTAGAGAAGCTTTCCTCATGGCCAACCTCTAGGAGTTATCCCTAAGGACTGCCCATGTCACAGCCCTACAGTTCTGGCCAAGTCCCTTGTGCACCCTCAGGAGCAGGATCATCCATGCAAGTGGATTCAGTCACTCTTGACTGATGAGATGTGCTTCAATCAAACAAACCCCAGCTGTTAAAAGCACAGCTGGATTTCCTGTTAACAGTGCTGTTGCTGCTGTTCTTGCTGCTATTGTTGCTGCTATCTCTTGTGGAGTCTGGAATCCTGGTAAACAAGTGTGGATATGTTTCTCTTACACAATTGCTTTCACGTCCTGGGGCTGTCCTCTCAGTTGTGTCTAACTGGAGCAAAAAAATGTGCAGGTTAGTAGAGAGGAGCTGTCCTGTTAAGCCTATGAGCACACAGATGCTGTCAGACATCCGTGTACTATCCTTTTGTGTAGGACCATGTCAGAGGCCATGGCTCTGAAAGAGCAAGTGTACACAAACATGCTTATATGTATCTGTATATACACATAAAAAGCAGATACACAGTCCTGATGGGTTTATCAGGAAGAGATTGTTCCTTTGTACATCACTGAAGAGCCACTCAAGTAGGGACTTTTTATGTTGTCATTTTAAATATCCCTTTCCAAAACATATTAAGTTTTTTCTTTATTAACTTGCTGTAAGCTTCAATGTACTGTTTTCTGTCAGCATAGTCTCAAATATTAAGGAGGCACTTGCCCTGGACTAGTAGCATCTCCAAGACAGCACATATTGGCAAAAAACCACACTTAATTGTTTTGTATGATAAAATTATGTTGAATTGGCGGCCATTCTTGTCACTTATAAATATGAATCACGAATATACATTGTCCCAGGGCATCACAGGGCATCACAGGTCACCTAAATTTATTTCTCCTCAAAAAATTAACAGAAAAGAAAAGAAGTCAAAAGCTCAAGTCAGCTTTCAGATTGAGAGTTTGTTAAAATGAGCAACAGAGCAAAGGTGAATTTTTGAAGATTTTATAATGTCATCAGAGTTGCCCTGAAAATCTTACTTCAGAAGAGAGGTCAGTGAGCTTTTTAAAGTAATTCATATATACAGCTGCAAGTGGAATTACCTATAAATGTCCAGTGTACATATGTAAAATATGACTAATCTTCAAGGCTATGAGCAACAAAGGCAAGGAAAATAGAGATGCACAAAGAAAACAAATAGCACTCACTACTGCAGAATGAATTTTAATAATTAGGGAAGTTAATAGATGCTGTTTGGTGTCATTCCAGGCAGGATTTTTATAGATTTGTCCCAACTGGAATTCTCCGTTGCTTGCGTTACCAGGAGAAAATTGCACAGTTCATTGTTCCCAGCTCTCTACCATTTTCCAGACTCAGAAATTCAAAGCCTTTTTGTTTGAATTCATAATAACAGTCCAGAAACAGGATTGTCAAGCAAGACAACCACTTAGTCAGCTGGGAATTTGTCAATTTCAAGACTTCACCAGTTTTCCACCATTGTAAATCAATGTCTTTGATGTTACTAATTCTTGCCTGTTCCAAGGATCCTAATATGTGCCTTACTAAGACATGGACTATGCATACCAAAGAGAAACAAACACATGTGATGTATAGTGGATATTTACAACACTGAAACAATTTTTTCCCTTACTATTGGTGATATTCACTAGCCAGTCCTGTTGTTTACATGGACAACACTTTGTACTGTCCTGCATGATCCTGAATCCAGCTCTCCTTGTGACTGAGGCTTTAGTGTTCATGTTTCATTGAGTAAGGATGTGAGTAAGAGTAAAACACTTCCGTTGGTATTACTCATATTCTATGCATCTCTAAGCATATCCATGCAAGTTGTTTTGCTTTTTTGGAAGCTCATACAGCCTTTTATTTTTAACATACACTTTTTAAATGCAACCTCTCACCATATTTTTTCTTCTCCAATTTCTTCTCCAACAAAATTCCAAAAGGAAGGATGAGTTCTGCAAGAAAAAAATGTTCATGTTGGTTATGGACAGAACAAATTAACAGTATTGGTCTTAATGCAGGAAGATGCTGAATGTCCTAGGACAGAATCAATAAAACACACCAAATTACATACAACTTGTAGGAGTGTAGGAACAGGCACCATGATTTCCAGCTAACTATCTTACATACTTTAACTTGAACGTATCAGAGCCTTGCACTGCCTAGGCCAAATAGGTCAGGCTCTTTAAGGACAGAAGTTACAGTGTCAAAAGAGAATTGCAAAGCGCACCTAGGCTGGATGAGAGACCTTTCTGCTGTTCAAGTTTGTTCATGAGAGGTGAAATACTTGCACTATTAAGTATTATGTTCTTACAGAAGAAATAGCTATCGGATATTGCAAATGTGATGTTCCAATTCCAAGACTTCCACTGGGATAAAAAGAGAAGCAGGTGACAAAAATGGTAACTTACACAACACCTAAAGTCTAAGGGTGTCAAGAAAAGTCTCCTTAAAAAACAGTAGGGATAAATTGCACTTAGATAGAGAAATGTTTTTCCAAATAAAATTTAAGGAATTCTCTCTCTCTCTCTCTGTTTGTGTATATATATATATACACACACATACATACACATACACACACACATATATATATACACACACACACACACACATATATATATATATATTTGTACCTGAGGGAAAAAGTTGGCCCTTTCACACTCGTGTTTGGGGACAGGTTAAAAAAATCCTCCTGAAAAAATGAAACTATCTAATTTCTGGAAAATGTGTTAGTTTTGTGAGATACAAAAATAAATTGCATATTGCAATTATACTCTCCCTGGTTGCAAAACGTTTAAAACGCAATGGTCCAGGAGACAGTTTAGAGCAGAAAATAGGCTTTTAAAGAAAATTTTGAAATCAACAAGGATGAAGAAAGACATAAAACTCAGTAATCTTCAGTATCAAATTTAGAATATGTGTGTGTAATTCTGAGAAACGCTAGCAAAAATATAATTTCAAAAAATAAAAATTACAACCTCTATTAATTCTGAACTGCCTCAATTTTTACAATTCATTATAGAATATATTCATATTTCAATTTTATTTCAATTTCAATGCAGAATATTACAAAATTCCTTGGTGTCATTTGGAATCAAGTTAAAAAGTTGATTACTTGGGTTTACATTGATATCACAAATTTATTTGTGCCTGGTAACCAAAAGTTCTTTTTACTTCCAGCTGGCAAATACCTGAGATAGGCAAGGCTTACAATCCTTTGCAGACATGCTACTGTGTGAAATATGTGGAAACTGGCCATTGCATGCCATTCTGTTTAAGTGCATTATGCTTGGGTGTGTCCTCATGCTATGATAAAAACAATAATATGTTTAATAACAAGTGTAATCTGTATTTGGTTTTTCCCTGGAGAGCTCAAGTTTAACTGGCTAACATCTGTTGACGGAACCTTCTCTTTGCTTTTTAGACAGATACCATGTTACTGTATTTTTAAAACCAGATCCTTTAGATCTTTTCTCTCTCTGCCCCATAGAACAAATAGCTTCTGATTTGTCTCTGAGGGAAATACTATTCGCCTGAAAGAATTGTGCTCCTGTTTTCTTCAGTGGAAGCCCAGCATGTAAGAGGACAAAACAGGGAGCATGACAGAAGAACAACCCATACAGTCAGTTGAAATGATACATGCAGATACAGAATCTTGAAGCCAGCATGGCTTGTTTTGTGACACTGGTGTCATTACCAGTGTCTTACAAGAAGCTTGAGAATTCTAGCTAAGCATTAACTTTATGAATTGTGCACGAGTGAGAACAAAATTGTAGCAATCCCACCTATGAGTGATGCACCTTTTTTATGGCTTTCAAATGCATTTCTTACATTTCCTCCATTTTGTCTTGTCATTTCATAAATCAGCTTAAGATCTTCACCTTTCTTTTTTTACATTTATTAATTCATGGCCAAGTTGCTTTGGTACTAAGAAACCTTGCATTTATGAATTTGTGATGGTAACAGATATCCTGAAACCATCTCTTTCCTCTTCCTATTCATAATTTGACAACTATTCTCCATGCCATTTTCCTTTTCTTCCCATTGTATTGCAGGAAACAGAAAAGCTACCTCATTTATAATATCACAAAGTCTGCAGAGTCAGCTAATGCTTCAGTGTTTAATGACTTGATGAAAGTCTGCCTGTGTGTCTGAGGCCATAGCAGGAGAGAGGCCCATGATCTTCAGGCTCTCTTCTCCTTCTTCTCTCTCTCTTGTGAGAAAATTAAATTTAACTGCAGGAAAAATTTTCTCCTCACTCCTTGCCCCATTATTTTGAGGTCTCCTCTAGCGATTTCATATGGAAACTTGCTCCTATTGGCCAGCAGATACGGTCAAGGATGATTCCCCTCAGGGCAGCCTCAGGAATCAAAAGGATTCTCTCACTGCTCAGTATAGAGGCAAAAACTTGTCTCCCATTTGCTTACTTCAGACTAGTAGGAGTAGCACTCTGGGGTATCTTCCTGTATTTTTAGAAATTGATTAATGCAGATAGATGCAATGCTTGTGTTCTCAGTTCTTATGAGCTAATAAATATAGTGAAAGAGGCAAACGTCTCCGTTTTGTAATCCAGCTATTTTAGGGATTTTTAAAGGGGCAGTCATCCAAAGCTTGCATACACTTGCAGGCTATATAATTGCCAGAGTGACTGGAGGGTCTGAAGTTCAGAGATGTGGCAGAGAGAGTCTGCTTTTAGTGTGACTTGAGTAGGTCTCACAACAAGCAGAGTCCCAGCAATGTGATGACTAGACCACAATGTGCACACAGCCTCCAGCATAAGCTATAGCAGCCTGTCTTTGCTCAAAAGAGGCATCAAAAGGAGCTTTACCAGATCTTTTCTCCCTCTGCCCTATAGAACAAGTAGCTTCTGATTCCTCCTCGGGAAAATAACATTCCCCCATATGTATCATGCTGCACTTTGTTTGATGAAAGCCCAACAAGAAAGTGAACAAAACAGGGGATATGACAGAAGAACAAACAAACCATACAGTCAGCTGAAGTGTTATATGCAGATATAGAACCTTAAAACCCCAGCATCATGAATGTGGATGTACACTCAGGTCCTGTGCTTCCTGCTTTAGTACTATTGGACATCACTGAAAGTAAGCCAGCAGGTTTCCTTCATCCTATCAAAGAGGAAGTCTGGGAATGAAAAAGGAGTATCCAGACCACAGCTGCATGTGCTTGGCTCTTAGTTTTTGTGGTGTGCTTCATTGCCCAAGATCAAAGTGCCTCCCAAGGTACCAGCCAGTTTTGCCTGACACCTTTCCTCAGCCAAAGACCACAATCACAATATCTGGGTTATTTTATAAAGCATGAAATGCTCAGACTCTTGCATTGATTGTTTTAGAAACACATGTGAAAAATTAAAAGAATGGGCAAGGAGACCAGCTCTTTTTTAATGCCTTTATTAAGATCAGCTCTAGGGGTTGCACACACCGCTGCTGCTCCCTATGGACGACATTGAGAAGGAGGTGATCAGCTCTGCTGCACAGCAAGGCTGGGGCTTCCTCCTCATGAGAGTCCTTGGGAAAATCCTGGGAAGATGATGGCTCCTTGAAAAGTCTAAGGAGGTCCTGTGTAGAAAGCACTCTTTAAGTTATGGTGACAAGATGGAACCCAGCTCTGATTGGTATGAGGGTCCTTATGGTTCTGCCGACCCAGAGTGGGTATTTTTAGTTCTTGGTTTGGTGTTGGCTTGTTGTTCTTAGGGGTTTTATGTCCAAATGATGTCCCATGAGCACTTGAGGCTTTTTTCATTTGCATGTCAGGTGGTGTCATCTGTTGCCATGTGGGAAGTGGCAGGGAGAGGCAGTGAGGGCAGTTTGAGGAAAGGATACAAAGAAAGGGGTCTCAGGTAATTAACATTTAACAGAGAAAACATTTAGGAAAGGTATTTCTAATTACAATAACAATAGGTCTGAGCTAAACGGTTCTTAACAGAGAAAAGCCTTACTACAGAAAAGGTAAACATTATCTGAGAAGGCACTTTAACTGAATTTAGAAGCTTGTATTTTATTTCTCGCAAAAAAGATATGGAAAGTGAAAGGAGTCAGATGTGCTCATTGGAGGGCAGAATGTGCCCCTATGTGTTGTTTTTGCCACCCTGGGAGGAACGTCTTCTGGATTT
Source organism: Trochalopteron elliotii (assembly GCA_024734555.1). Classification (NCBI taxonomy): domain Eukaryota; kingdom Metazoa; phylum Chordata; class Aves; order Passeriformes; family Leiothrichidae; genus Trochalopteron; species Trochalopteron elliotii. The sequence continues at coordinate 826,123 of JANPWX010019719.1, read as the reverse complement.
CATTAGCAAGTAAAGATGGTTGGGCAGTGTTCTGGCAGGCTTACCTCAAAATCTCCTTTCTTTTGTGGGTTGACATCCAACCATAATGTTATTTGAACACATTTAATTAAATATTGTAGCTGTTTGAAGTCTCTGACATTATTATTACTATTTTCCTATCACTACAGTCTCATACTACTGCTTGCTAGCCATAATAGCAGCTTCCAAGATCAGAGCAATTCATTCTGGACTCTAAGTTAATCTCCCGCAAATCCAATCAGTAAATTGATTAGGTATTAAATTACATTCTTTGTTAATGTTCTCTATTCCTTCCCTTACACTTCAAAATAACCCATTACTTTTTTCTTTTGCCCCCTCTTTTTCTCCCTTCTGTCTCACCCATTTCAATTAATATTACTCTACCATCGAATATACTGCTATGGTAGGGGTTACATATGGATTGTAATTTACTGCTTTCTTGTTACCAAAAAAAGGTCATTGGTTTGGAAAAGTCAGAAATTAAAAACATGTAAAATTGTGCCTTGTCCCAGAATGACCTGGAAATGTTCTTCTGACAATTTTTCAGTGATGGCTGTCCAGAATGTGCTTCAGATGATAACTTGTATACAAAATATTGTTAGTAGCAGTACACCACTCTGATTTTATAAATGTTTTGTTGTTTGGGTTTTTTTTACCAGAAGTACCTAGTAGTTAACTGTGGATAACAAGTTATTTTTAAGAGGGTGTTTGGTTTTTTAATTGAAAACTCATTTTGATAAAAAAACCCAGTGCAGTTTACACTAAGTTCTGAAATCAGTGTGAGCTGCAATCCTGCGAGGACCAAATGTGGTATGTTGAACAGAAATTCTGGAAGTCATATTAAAGAGGCTGAGCTAACATCAGGTTATTGCTGCCTGCATTTGCCAGACAGCCTACAGAAATATGCCTGTGATCATGGTGAGTCAGGAGATTAGCTGTGATTCCTGTGATTGCTAATAGCTCCCGCATACTGTGTTCATCAACGGGAAGTCTGCAACTGCACACAATATGGTCAGGATTTCATCCTTCTAATTTTGTTAGCCTTCCTTACAAATTGAAGGTAGATTGCTTGCCTCACATATACAGTTTGCCATGTATTTCAGTTTCAAGCTCTTTGGGCCAAGTTTCACAGTAGGAATATTTTAGTAAATCAATGACCTCTATTTAGTCCAATGCTCTGAGATACAAAGTCGTAAAACAGTCTTAAATGAGCACATGTTTTAGTAAGCAGCTATTACTGCTTCTGACAATTCCCACAACTGTTTTGAAAGAAAATGCTTTGGTTTTGGTTTTTACTTCTTTAGTGTTCCTTAATGAGTTTTACAAATTTTAATCCAAATATCTTTAAATCTCACTGCAAAATTTTACCACTATTACTAAGTGCATTTTGAGACAATATCTGAACTCCAGCCTGTGGCACTAGACCAACAATTAGTCCAACCTTATCAAAACTGCATTTCATTTCAGCTGCTCAGCAGAATTCAGTGTCCCTTTTTTTTTTTAATTTAGTAACTCTTAATTCTGCCTCTCCTTCCCTGAATATGATGTAGACCCCTAGTTGTTCTTATTTTGATGCCATTTTAAATTCTATGCTGACATCTTGAATCAGAGTGGCTTGAAACTCAGCTTCTCTGTGTGCTTTCTTCAGAACACTCCCTTCTCTATTTTGGTGTCAGCAGCTTTACTATCTACTGTTCCTTTCTGCATCTGTCCTCTCTCCTCCTCCCTCCTGAGAATAGCAATGCAGCAGCTGTAGGTCTCCCCTCATCAGGCAGAAGGGTGCTGTCCCTCTACAAGGAAGTGTTTGCTTGGCCTGACAGCTTTCTGCTGTGTTCTTCGTACATGTTTTACTGCCAGCAGATTCAGGTCCCTCAGTTAAAACCATCCTGTTTTATTTATCAGAATAGGAAATTCTTCTGTGTTCTTGTTTATAGACGATGTCTGCAGAATTCAAATTTTTGACCATGCTCCTGGCCATTTAGATGTTTAACACTTCTGCCATTTTTTCCTCTCTCTGTTTTTTCATCACACAGACGTCCAAATCATCCCTTCATACAGCTCTCCTGTTGTCTTTTCCCTCTGCTTTTAATTCCTTGAACTGTGTCCCCAAACCAATTTGCCAAGGCCCCACGTTCATCTCAGTCAAATTCATCCTGAAAAGTCTCATCCTGTAGTCTGCCCTGAAGACTACAAAAAACATAACAGTTAAATCAAGCTTTACTATTTTGTTTTTGCCTTGTCAGAGAATATTATGTGTCACTGTGTTCTATCTCTTCTCTATTCTTTCCTTTATCCCTTTTTCTGCGTCTATGTTCCAGTCTTCAAGCTTATTGAAGGTAAAATCTCTGTGCTTTTTTTTTTTTTTTGAGGCATTTAATCAATTTGTGGTTGGGTGCAAGTATAAAATAATAATTACTGTTCCAAGGATGAGTTTATTAATACACAAAGAGGAATTAAATTACTTCTGCCCTTGCTTACTGAAGAGATAACTGCCTAGGTGGTTCTCAGGAAACAACAGGAGCAAGATTGGCACTTTAGAAATTAAACATACATGAGAGTAAGAGCTCTCATTGAAATGAAAGGTGTAAGTCCCTGTTGCAATGTTATTTACTGCTCTGAATGTCTGCTGGATCTGGATGTTCAGTTGCACTGTGATAAACCAAATCTCCCTTGCCAGAGCCCTTTCCTGAACACCTGACACACCACAAAACCCATTTATTGTCAGTCATTAAGCAGAGCTGTCAAAACTGATGGGATGGATTAAAAAAACCTAAACCAAACCAAAGCAAACCAACCAAAAAACAACAACAACAACAACAAACCACACCAGACAAAAAACCCCCACAAAATGAACAAACAAAAATCCCAAACAAACAAAACAAAACAACAAAAAACCCCAACCAAAACCAATCAATCTACCACCAGTCACTGGATTCTAATAATAATCTCCTACATGTCACTGATTACTTGCTTAGAGATGCAAGAGATTACTGATTGCTTTTAAATTACTAAAGCATGAAACTGCGAACATGGAGTCATACTTCTTCACAGAGATGTGGTTCAGTGAGTCCCCATATTCAAAGCTGAAAAGAAAAATAATCCAGTATCTAATTCATTCCTACAAAGAGAATAAATTGCCAATTCAGGGCTTATTTATTTATTTATTTATTTATTTATTTATTTATTTATTTATTATCTGATAGAAATTTTTTTCTGTGACTCTGGCTAGACGTTAACCAGGAGAAAAGTAAAAAGTAAGCAGCATAATGATTCAGCACAACTTGGGTGCCACGAGTACATTATGACCACTGTTTATTTCTTTGATCTTGGCTGATTTAATAAATTTTTAATTTGAAAATATAATGAATAATTGTTTCATGGAATGAGTATAACTTAAAATATAAAATATGGAACTTAAAACAATAGCTCAGCTTATCACACCAGAAAAAAGCATAATGAGGTTTCACCACGGCTCAAAATATCCTCCTGGATCTAGCTTAAATACTGGTACTAATGTTATACTAGATTCAATGCATAATTCAAAATGCCTAAATTATTGGGCCAAATAATTTGCATCAGTTGCTGTGACTTTCATACTTTGAGATTAAACTTTGTTTTCAGACTATGCTGCATTACAAAAAATGGTATTTCCAAATTCAAGAAGGGAACAAGAAGAGTTATTTTGTTATGTTGTGCTATCCACAAAAAACCTACTGTATATTGTTCGCAACACCCAATATGAAGTAAGTTTTTTTTGGAGTTCAGACCTTAGAATCTTCTGATGTTGATGCCTGTGGCAAAGTCAGAGATTTCTCAAATAATATGTCTCATAGTTGTGCACATTAGTGTATCTGGGCAATTCTCAGCTGTATATTGCAGAGGAAAGCTGAAAGGAGGTAGACAAAGGACATCTCTGCCGAATGTGGCATTTATTTGCAATTCCAGAAAACATTTCTTGCACAAAATCATCCTTTTTATTCCACCACATGCTTGTAGCACAAATCCCGACATAATAATAAGTTAGCACATAGCAAAGCCTCCTAGTAGTTTCAGATCCAAATCTCTACTTTCCCTGCCATTCTGGGATAGATTTTAGGATACCACAGCCAAAACAGATTTATAGTTCTGTCGCTGTTTCTCAGGTTCAGGCATTTATCTGAACCTTTCCTCCTCTATCTGTCCTGACTATTTGCAAAGGTTTTCAAATTCTATTGAATAAGTTTTGGCTCTTTCCTGACATGCTTTCATACTCAGATCTGTGAACCAAGCGGATTGATAACACTGTGAGAAAGGAATTTTAAATCCAACACAGCCTGTATTTTTTTTCTTACTGTACTGGGAAGTTTATTCTGCTCACTAACCTCCAGACTAAAATGGGACCTTTGAGATAAATTTTGCATTAGTTTATCTCTTGAATTGAATATTACATCATTCTGTATTTAATGTCATGGGATTAGCTGTTAGCCATGCATCTGCCAAGATATTTCCACCATCATGGTGTCAAAACTCAAAATTTGTGATTAATAAAGTGAAGTAAAGTGAAGGGGCAGCAGCAAGTTATTTGAAGTGATGGCCATGATATATGAATATGATTAGCTTTTCCTTAAAGATTATTTATATGATTATATGAATGCAAAAAGGCAATGCAGTATTTTAGTCTTTCTCTAGTCACTGGAACACTCGGAAGCAGATGGACTCTGTGACTGATGATTCAATAATTGCACTCATTAAAAATGTTCACGCTTTTAATCTTTCCCCCCTCACATTCTGTGAAGAGCTGAGGAATGAAATGGTTTTGTCATTGTCAGCAGATAGATAATTGAGTTTGCTTTGATTTCCTGGGGTGCCCCTTCCCCATGCCCATGCTGTTGGATTGACATCTCCAGAAGCGTAGCAGAACATATGAATCAGACCCAACTGTCTTAAAGGAGAAAAACATGATGGAAATACTCCTTTTTCCCTCTCAGTATTCACTTGTGTGCACTCTGCCAGCAACCTACCTTGGTAGAAGACAGCATTTGCTTTTTTGCCAGATTACCTCCCCCTGATACATTTTCCTACCTGTGGTGCTCAAGGAAAAGAAAGATAATTCTGCCTTAACTTATGCACAGAATACTTCTCCTGTTTATTGTTGTGAACTACAATAAAGATGATAGAGGGGAGAGGGTGTCCAGCTGTGCAAGTGCCTGATGCCTGGTGTTACAACAACATGAAATCAACATAATCTCACAAAACACCGAGGAAAAATGACAGGGAGAAAAGCAGTGAAAAAAAGAGCTATCATGCTTTCTCTGAAAGCAAGGATAAAAATATCTCCCAGCTCTGCTGAAGAGGTGCTTCTTTTTGTTTCTGCCAGTAGGATTTAAGTTTAGGATTTAAGTTTGCATTTAAATTTGAATTGTGTAACAGCAAAAGCATTCTCCAAATGAGACATTGTATCCACTCAGCCTACCTACCCTGTTGTCTGGGCACCCATTTTCCAGATGTTGCTCTGGAAACAAATATAGTAGAAGTTGTGTAATCCATGGCTTTCTGACAGTTGCCAGCTGCTCCAGGAGACTCTCACACTATCCATCATTTGTATTTTGCAAACCTCTGACTGAAATCAGGGCATCACAGAGTTCAGCCTTGTTCAAACATGACATGACAGAGCCCCTTGCAACTCTGATTAAAGTCTCTGAGGCGGACATTCATTGCTCCCATGCTTAGGTTTTACTATTCTGCACCTGTGAGCAAAAGAAAAATATTTTTTCTGCATGGATGTTCTCTTTTTTGACTTTTTGGGTATGCTCCTTAGGTTCAGCTGCTCCATAAAACAATTATGAACTGGATTAGAGCACTTACACATCCTGGGCAGACTGCATAAGTGCTTAGACACTTCTACAGCCCTCCCTCTGTGTACACTCTCTCTCAGATGCCTGCCATCTGAAGAATGCAATGAACAGATTTTTGCACAAAATACACAGACCTGAAGTAATGCGTTAGGTTCTGATATCACCCATTTCCTCAAATTCACTGCACACTGTTACTCCTTCTGTCTGTTGGGTACAAGGATTTTTAGACAATCATAATGTGCAGGTTCTTCTTCATATATTGTTTCAACAATTGAAAAGGATGTCTCTGTCAGAAGAGCAGGACATTTCCACCAACTGCTTTTGTTAACTACCTAGATGGTTCTCCTTGTCTCCGTGCTTGGGAGAAGGTTGCGTCTTCAGACCCATTTCTTGCTCTGCACCCAAAACACCATCTCTCCTTTTTTTCCCTGTGTAAGTGCAGATAAAATTGTTCCAAGTCCTAACGCTACTTCACCAACAATCTGTTCACAGTCAAAACTGTGAATGTCACTTTACCTTCTCATCCCAAGATGCACTACAGAGTGAGGGCTTTACATATGACACAGTGTATGTGTATTTCACAAACATAAAGTGTAAAGTATGAAGTGCACATACATCTTCTAAGTCATCACACCATGGCCAATTTAAATGGGCTTGCCATTTGGGCAGCAAAAACAAACAGCAGGATAAGAGTGGACACTCACATTGGGAAGCAACATGATTTGCGCATAATTCAGTAGCACTGTACCTTAAGTAAACTGTTTAAATTAATATGTACAAGAGGTTTTTAAGTCTTATATTCCATAATGTGATCACAGATGCTTGGGAAAATGGATCCCTCAAGGGTTTTCAAGAACAAAAACTGCCCATGGAATGGGGAAGTTTCTAAGTGGATGTCACATATAGAGTAGAGTAGGCTATTCTCAGCAGGCTAGTAGTGGGTTCAGGAAGTTACCAAAAACTGTTTTGAAGCATAAAATATCATATAATTAGCTACACTCTGATACTGTCTGCGGACAACTATCAGTTAGAATGCACAGATTTGTTTGAAAGGACAGGCTGATTTAGAAATAAGCCTCAGTGTCAATCACACAGCATGCAGAGCAGACAAAAGCTTCCCAGGAAAATAGCCACAAGATGTGGCTTCAGACTTTTTATCTGGAGCTAAGCATTATGGCTATACAATTTTTTTCATTGATGATGGATGAATTCAAGTTCATGCATTCTACAATCCCCAAACACTGGAAAACTTTGGATATGGAGCCATAGCCATGGCAGTTCAGAGTTGCCTCTTATTCCAACAGGGTTATTTATAGACAAATTTCAATCAAAACATTTTTCTATCAAAGTAGGACATTACCTTTTAGGAGCCAACACAACACATGGCAGGTCTGTATTTTGTTTTGAATGAATGTCTGAGCCCACACTGCAACCCAAATACATTCTAAATGTGCACTGGCTGGCTCAATCCTGCAGCATGGGTCCAGGAGCACACCCTCCAGCCCTGTGTCTAACATATGTCTTGCAGGATCATTTTGTAAGATATAGTAGGATATAGCTAAGGATAAAGTAAGTGTCCTAAAAGTAAGCTGGAACTATAATTATCCATATGCCTGTGGTTACTAACCCAACATCCTCTCACAACAGAGAATTTGAGTGTGCAGCTGCTGGTCAGTAGAGACCAGTAGATTGGCCATGTTTGCATCCACTTCTTGGCTCATCCCGCACACAACCTCCTTATCCCTCAAAATCTTCAAGTTCTGAAACTTCACATTTGTGTACATTTCCTACATCGTCCCCCTATCTCCACTCCTTTTCTGAGCCAATGCTCACAGCAAGCTGTGAAACACACCACTGGATATGCAATGTCTACAGGGACATGGGAGGAAGCAGAGGATGGGTAAGATAGACATTGGCTTTTTTTCACTTTAAGAGAGAATGCTAAGACCTTGCTCAAGACAATAAGTAAACATTGATGCAGTCCTCATGAATCAAGTATTTAAAGGGACTGATCCTTTATGAATTTAAGCTCTGGAACCTTTTTCTTCTTAAACTGCTGGTGAGTCATTGCTCATAATTGGGATTTATTGTTAAAATTATTTTTGTGCATCATTGCCCCACATGAAAAAAAGGTGATTACATTTTGCAACAAACAGTGACTATTCTGTTGCATAAATTGGAAAGAGCTAGGAAAAAACCCGACCAAAATCACGTCAAAATAGGGAAACAAAAAGAAAAATTCAAAAGCAGTTCTACTAACAGCTAGCTCTAACATGGTGTATGACAGACCAATGCCTAATCTATATTGCAGTGCCCCCATATAGTGTAAGTAATGTGGATAGCTTTCACAGAGGTTTGAGATGTCAATTTTAACAGTTCATTTGTAGCATGGAAATCAAATGATATTTATTTGAAACTGAACTTACCTTTTTATTGTTATTTATTATTATTCATTTGAAACTGAACTTACCTTTTCTGAAGCAACTGAAGAAGGCACATCCCCAGAAGCTTTACAATGAGCTTATCTGCTCAGCCTCCAAGAGAAGCCAGTCAAGTAAGCATTGTTTAGCATGAGTGACCTTTGCTGGGATTCAGCTCCAGGAATCCACAAGATCTACAGAAGAAATGTTTAGGACAGCCTTTAGAGGAGGGTACCTGATGCCTTTTAGGGTCCTAAGAAATTTTATGAAAACATATTTTAAAAGGATTCATTCTTCCCACGACAAATAGCAACATTCTTTTTATATCATTTCCTTTCAATGCTGATGCAGGACTTCATCATTCTCCCTTCTTTTTCCAGCAATATTATGCAACTGTAATATAACCCTGCTTTAGGATAGCCTGCCTCTTAAAAATATCCCTAAACCCAATACAATTGCTCTAACTTTTGCATCTGGTGAGATCAGAGCTTTGTCTTCAGGGCTTGTCATTATTTCAGATAGATAAAGAAAAAATGTCTTGCCTGTGTGGAAAATTTCTGCTGTAACTGATAGCAAATACGCTAAGTCTAATTTGCATATAGATGTCGAAGCTTGCAACAATATACTCCCCTGAGAGAGCTCTTGTTGTTTAACTGTGTACACAGTCTGGCACTATGCTGCCCAGCACCTAATAAAAGCTAAATTAAAACTTCCTTAAAACTCTGAGGCTGTGAATATCTTTAAACTACCAGTTTACATTTTCAGGGAAAGGGCAGAACCGTACCAAGCTAAGCCTCATTTAAGTGGAAAAGCAGAGGGTATGGTAGCAAGGGCAAGTGGGAGAAATAACTTTATTTGAGAGTAAACATCAGTCAGATGTACTAATGCTTTAATTCATCAGCCTAGATGAGCTTTATTACAACGCTGGGATCAAGCAATACCAAGGAGATAAAAAGCAGTGCTGTGTAAAGGAGAGAGAGATGAACTGAAGATTATTAACAGGGCTGAGAGAAAAACAGAGACAGAATGGCTGAATAGCAAGGAGACGATAAAATGGAAGGTGCAGAGAGCAGGAGTACAAGTGGAAGATTAAAGTAAAATCTACTTTTTTTCTTTCTGTTATCCTATTCTGTTTTATTTTCAGTGTTAACCACAGACTGTGCAGTGGAGGAATAATGTGATATTGTACCAAGGAAAAACCAAAGCCTGTCAGGCAAAGAACAGTAACAATAAATCTCGTTTCACAATATTGTTAAACTATCATAATATTTTCAATGGAAGTGTATGTGATAATATAAAGGAAAAGTTACATATCCTCAGAACTAGACTTTACACAAATTTTAAGTCAGACTAAAGAAAATCCATGATTCATCATAGGATCAAAGAATAGCCTGCACTGGGAAGGACCTTAAAGATAACCTAGTCCAATAATCCTACTCTGGGCAGGGACACCTTCCATTATGCCAAGTTGCTCAGAGCCCTGTTCAACCTGATTTTGGAGACTTCCAGTGATGGGACATCCACAGCTTCCCGGGGCAATCTGTTCCAGTATCTCATCACACTCTTGAGTAAAGAATTCCTTGCTAACACCTTATGTAAAGCTCTAAACTTATAGTTTAAGACTGTTCCTCCTTGTTGTATCACTAGTAATCCTTGTAAAAGAGTCACTCTCTCTCTTTCTTCTAAGCCACCTTTAGGTACCAGTGGACTACTTAAGGTCTCCCTCAAAGACTTCTCCAGGTTGAACAACCCCAGCTCTCCCAGCCTGTCTTCACAGGAGAGGTGGTCCACCCCCTGATCATCTTCATGTTCCTCTTCTAGACCTGCCCCAGAAGGTCTGCATCTCTTGTGCTGAGAACCCCAGAGCTGGATCCAGCCCTCCAGGTGGGGTCTCAAAGGTCAGAGCAGATCACCAGAATCATCTCTCTTGACCAACTGGTCACACTTCCTTTGGTGCAATCCAGCCTGCAGTTTTCATTCTGGGCTGTGAGTGCACACTGTTGGCTCATGTGATGATTGTGAAAACTCAGTGGGGAACTTAAAACCCCTCAAACCACCCTCTTTTGATAGTGGAGGAGAAACCCAAAAAATTTCAGAGCAATTATTCATTAGAGTGACAAATTACTACAGAAAATAGCAATAACACAGCAATAAAAAGAAAATTATACCAGAGAGATAAATGGCTTAACCAAAAAAGGCAAGGTATTACCTGGGCCCCTCTATAGCAAAAGTTAGGATGGCAGAGGGCCTGGGTGCAGGACAGCAAGGGCTGAGAGAGAACAAAAAGAAACAATGTGACAAAGCAGTTCACAGCGTTTAAGGACCTGCCCAGATCTGGTAAATCATGGGGAACAGGGGCAAAGCAAAAACCTGGAAACCTATTTCATGTGAGTCAGGAATTGTGCTGCTGGTACACTGGCTCGCCATGGCGGGGGATGCCAGCATCATCGGTGGTGTGGGCATTGCAACACCTCCCCAAAGCAGGGACCCCAGCCCTGTCCTTCATCCTTTCTCCAGCCCTGGCTAAAAGAGAGTCACATCCTTCTGCTTCCAGCCCCTTTGTCTTTCCTGACAAAACCACACCTCCCCCTTGCCCCATGCGGTGATGTGGATTGCATGGAATATTCAATAATAAAACTCCACTCTCCGTCTTTGTAACAGCTCAGGTCCTGTTTTTGATCCAGAAGGACCCCCGAGTCCTTGTCTGCAGGACCACTCTCAGTGAGGTCTCTTCCCAGTCTGTAGCCATGTCTGGGATTACCGTGACCCAAGGTGCAGCAAGATGCAGCATCTTGCTCTTGGACTTGTTGAACTTCATGAGGATCTCATAGATCACCTTTTTGAGCTTGTCCAGGTCCTTGTGGATATCTTTGCTTTCTTAATATGAAAAGATTTTTATTTCTATGAGGGACAGAAGCAGAACAAAAAAAGGACATAATGGACCACACCATCTGATAGCTCTAGATCCAGATTCTGTCAGCAGGATACAACAGTTCCCATTGATACTGAGCAAATTACACACATTTCAAGGAATTCTTCTACTCCAAATTTTAATTCATTTCTCCCGATGCCTGTTAAAATGAACTATGTCCTGTGGACTTCTGTCTGAACAGCAGTGTAGCATCCAGTGGGACTTTGAACATGGAGAAATATGATACAGAGCCTGAAGGACAGAAAGAGGACACTACTGAGGGGTGCTTCTACAGCCTTGTCCTAACAGGGAATGAAGAATGGAGACTTTCCTAAATTGTCCTTTATCCCATGATTGTCCTTTATCCCATGAATTAACAATCCAGTTAATATAAGCATGTAACCCCATCCTGTCACTGCTTTTAGAGATTATTCTTCCTCTAGTCCTGTCTTCCATTCTGTGTCTCCTTACTACCCAGTGATAGGGACCATCTGGATGAAACTAATGTTCATCACTTATCACTTGATTTAATTTGTATTCATACAAGCATTGCAATTGGAATTTCATGTTTACACCTATGTAAAATTGAAATTGTTTTCTTACTATTCCTTTCACTTACCATTCTCATGTTTAAAAAAAAGTATTTGCCTCTTAATCTTTTTGACTCAGATTTCCAGTTCTGCTAGCATAATGCCTGTCTATCATGCTTCTGCTTATCTCCATAGAGTCTGAATTATTTCCAAAATCAGTGTTTCCTGGCTAGTATCTATAAGGTTCTCTTAATAATTTCACCAAGCATGTTCACAAATGGTGAAATTAGCATTAATAATAACATATTCTAAGGGAACAAGAAGATCTGCCTCCAGCTTGTGCCTAGAGGCCATTTGATAGAAGAGCTATGGTGGTGCTGTCCAGATTTTGCAATTTGTAGGAGGTGTAGGGAAGGGAAAAAAGCTTCTATCAGGGAGTGAGGGCCAGATCCACCTCAATGTATCTCTGTACATGTGCATGCCTTTCTTTGGTATAAACCTTGGGTTCACTTTTGACTGAGATCTTTGGGTCGCTCGGTGTTCTGGTTTACATCACCAAGCTGTTATAAAGGACATGAGCTGGGGTTCTTTCAGGCATGACTAAAAGAGAAGTAGTGGTTCAGGAGCACACCTGATCTGTTCAACTTTCTGGTGGACAGTGCAAACACTGGTCCAGGCAGCAGGGAGCTTGAAATAAATTCTCCTGGTATACTTGTTGCAAGGGCATTGAATCCTCTTCAGTGGCTGTTCTGTGCTTTATAACTACTCCTACAGGGCTGCACTACACATAAATACAGCCATCACATGTATCCATTGAAACAAAGCTGAGCCCTGAACATGATAGCTGCCAAAAACATTGATGGTCCTTGCAGAAAGATCCAAAGTCATTATTTCCCTGGCCTTTTGACAAATAACAGACACAAAGTAATGAATCATTTATTTACTCCTCTAAAGCAGTTTTATTTTGACTTTATTTAATAATGTAAAAACTAAATCTGTTTTTCCCTACAGTGTATTAGGTATGCAGTCTCTTATAGATTGCATAATGTGCTAATTTGGGACCATATTAGTCAGAGAAGTCTGCATGCTATTCTATTTGCAGAGTGTGCTGACCTTGAGGAAATTTATTTTAACCCTGGTGAATTTGTTGGTTTGAGGATAATTCATGGACATCAGAAGGTTCACAGATAAAAATGTTGCTTTGACCTTCAAAGTGCTCATCACTAACATGTCATTATGCAAGTTAGAACTTTTCAATCCCTTCAAAATGCATCACCTAAGAACATCCTTTTTGCTTGTCACTCTATATTATTCCTATCTGAATGTCTTTATTATCTCCTCATTTTCCATAGCATCATATGCAAATGTCTCATTTGCACCTTCAATGCCCTTCACAACTATAATCTTTCTGTTTAATCAATTTTTTTTGCTTTTCCCTTCAGGTCTATGGTGGTAAGCCCCTGAGTGACTGGGTTTTCAATGGGGATGACAAGTCTGTGCTTCAGTTCATAATAGTCTCCTTTTCTCTTTCCTGGTATTAGTTCCTGTGGCAAACCACACCAGATCGCATTCTGTCCCTGCAAATATACATCATAGTTTCATGGTCTGCAAGGAATCAGTCACTAATCTTACTAGGTGAGCTCAGTCCAATAGAGATTACATTTGTTTATGTATTTATTTATTTAAAGAAAATAAGCTTATTCAGACTGTATCAAAACTGTACAGAACTATTCAGATTTGCTCTTGCCACACTTTCTCCTTCATGCCTGCTGTTCGCAGTGATAGCTTATGGTGTCTTTGTTCCATATTAGATTGCATGTTCTTTGGGATGAAGATTTTGTTTATAACAGTTCTCATCAAACAGTACAGAGAGCCTTTCCATGCAGTGCTGTCAATTCAACAGTAAATCATGTATTGAACTGTATGAACTCCAGTTCTTGGTTTGTCCAAATAGGTTAATCACACTGGATTGTTGACACATCATTTCCTGAATACAGCATGTAAGCATTTATCTCTGACTGTAATGCTCCAAAAAGTCACAGAACATTGTATTTGTTTACATCCATGCTCTTCCATCCTGGAAGAAAGTGACATGTTTTTAGGAAGCCCAGCCTCTGACAAATGGCACTGGCACAAAAAGTGGGCAGTTAATGATGCTAGAATGGCAGAAGTTTGATTATTTAATAAAGAATGAGGATGTCTGAGAAGAAAAAATTGCATATAGGCACATATTTTCCCTGCCAGCAGTCCAGAAAACCTTTCTTATTGCCTTTATATAGAAAACTGAAAATTTTCAGAGTGGGTGAAAGGCATCCTCAAACAGCACCTATTTTGTCAAGCTGTTAGTATAGGTTTCTTAAACTCCCCCTTCTTCTGCTAATAATAATTATTTTTAAAAAGCCTATCAAGAAACTGGAATGGAGAAAAAGTTACTAGTTGATGGAAGAAACAGTCAAAATTTGCCCTGTCCTTTGGTGTTATATTGGTTTATTGAAAGAATTAGCAGGCTGATGAATTTTGTCCAAGAAGAAAAGTCAGTTTTATGCATTTGCATGTTAGGACTTCGCTGGATTACATATGTGGATAAAAGCAAGAATGTACTTTTTTAGTCTAACAAGTTTGCTCTAAAATGAAATACTGCTCTTCTGAAGTATTATAAAGTTTATCAACATGATTTTTATAAAAGGAATTCTAAGTATTTGCACATGTGTCCTTGCATTTTCTTCTATTGCAATTCTTCACATTTTAGGTTTTCTGTGTGAGTTCTCAAACACATACTAGATTCTACTATTTAAAAAAAACATAAAGAAAATAAGCTACAGAATCAGAGTAATTCCTATTAGCATTAAGAAGAGCACCCAATTTTGAATTTAGTTGCACAATTGTTAGATAAATTGATACTTGATAATTGAAATAAATTGAATTCACTCATTTAAATGAAATGGATTGAAACCATATGTGAACACCTGCATTTGGGAAACTATATAAAAATTCTTTTATATTAAAAGAATAATGGTTAATGGACAGCATATGAACCTCTTTTTATATCCTGATACTGTTGCATTTAGCCCTTTTGCATCAATGTATTGAAATAAAAGTAACACCTTTTCCACATTATTTTAGGAATAGGGGGTTAAGGCAAAGTAGAGAATGCATTTGACAGGGTCCAAATGGTTGCTCATTTCTCCTGAAACCAGGAGCCTATGTCAAGGAAAATCCACTAATGATCTGAATCAGATCATGCAGATCTTTCATAATACCAGCACACCACAGCAGCATATGTCCTGGGTTGTGGTGTAGAACGTGCACGGAGTATTCTACCACCATCT
>JANPWX010019719.1:776452-801087 GCA_024734555.1 Trochalopteron elliotii | reverse complement strand
TGGTAGAATACTCCGTGCACGTTCTACACCACAACCCAGGACACCTCAGTAAAAACATTAAAAACATTTCTCTATCCATCTTCTATCTAAACTTCTTCTAACTTCTCTATCTAAAACTTCTATCCAACCTCTTCTTGTCACACAATGTGAAAACCTGGGTATTAGAAGTCTGCTGTATGTATAACCTGTTGCAGTTAATCATCAATTACTCTGTTAGTTTCTGCATAAAACAAAGGACTGGCTTCTGGCAGTGGACTGGCAAGAGACCCAGTGGTTGACTGAAACCCTAATCACCCTTATCATTTCATAACAAAGCATTTGACACATTTGTGCAGGACTGTGAGAAACTGAAATGCTATGGTTCATGGTTTAAACACTAAAATCACCAAAGTACTTTTGTTGACTGTAGCAAACTGTAAAAAGAAGCAACTGCTCATCTGAGACCGCCAAAACGTACTCAGCCCCAAATCTGCCTCCTGATGGGAACCAGACTGTGAGTTACTGAACTGTGAATTAAGCCACCTGGCAGAAACTTGAGATAAGATAAAGGTGGTAAATTATGGTCCAATTTTCTCAGGTCTATGGAGAAGTAAACTAGCCTGGAGGGAGAAGAATGCATCCACAAAGAAAGGCATTTTCAGCAGCTTTGTGGAAAGTCCTCTCTGTCTGGGGTGGGCAGGGTGGCCACAGCCCGCAGGCTCATCTGCTGAGGCCAGGTTTGCACCCCGCCCCTGAGGGAGAGGCTCTAACCTTGCAAGGTGAGATGATGCCTCTTATCGTGCTAATTGCTCTCCCTTGCACAACTCACACAACACACTCAGGTGTAAAACTCCCTTCCTACCTGTGGGGAAAGTCAGATAGGGTTTTATCCCAATGTGAAGCAGCCGTCAGGTCTTCGAAGCTGTCACAAACCATCAAAGACCCCCCAAGCACATCCAGACTAATTTCTGGGGCCTTCCAGCAGCAGTCTGCAGGTGATAGAAAAGCAATGTAAAACTCCTCTGCCCGGGAGGAGGCACATGGGCATTCTGACTGAGCCTGAGCATATTTTAAGCCATTGGACATTGTGTTTCAGGGGCTTTCCCTACACACAGCAGGACAAAACTGTGGCCATCACTTCGACCAACAGACACTGAAATTGCAATAATCAAATCTTCTCACCAGGTCCTCAGGTGGTTGCATCTTTCTACTCTTACTCCTTCTCTTTCTTTTCCTTGTACATTTTTAAGTGATATTTTTAAGCTTTCATATGGTTATATTACTATAGATAATAATAACATCCAAAATGAATACATACTTGCTTTCCATTGCAAACAGATTGTTCTAAAATAAGATAGAGAGAAAGAGAGAGATATATGTTTTTTTTTACAAACACCAATCAACCAATCATTGGTGTCATTTCACTCTTAATACTACACCCCGAGGGATCTATTAACAAGAACCTGGATTGCCCTTGCCTTTAACAAGGATACTTCCAGCATTTTAGACAGTCTGGGCGACTCTCTTAGCTGTCTGTAACCAAAGGATCAGCATTGTTTTTATAATTGAATAGTCTTGACAAAAATCACAAGGGAATTAAGCTATCAGAGGTAGTAGCACTTTCTGCAGAATCAACCAAATTATATAAACCATTTTAAATAATTGGTAGAAGCTTTTCCTGTGGATGCATGAGTTGACAGGTGCCTTCTACATAATTTGAAATAATTGATAGATATGGATTCTGTATGTGCTGGAGTGGCCACTTAAAATTGGAGGGTGATTTGAATTGCAAACATTTGGCCAAATGAGAGATTAAGAATCTCTTTTGAACCAACTGATGATGTTACTGTAAGGACGCTTGCATTGAAAGCTCCATTCACCATCTACACAGTGTCCAAACACTTTGAGAGATTCAGAAACAAAGAGAGAAATATAGAGTTATGACCTTTTACAATAATACATTTCAATCTTCAAAACTCTTCTAAATGTGTGTTTAAACCAGAATGAATCAATATTTTATAATCCCATACAATGAGACTAAAAAGAAAATACAGAAATACAGATTTATCCTCTGCAAAGTAGCTCAATAAAACAAGGATTTTCTTTTCAACAAGGAACACTGTCTGCTAAGGTTTGTACAACAAAAATATCCCAAACAGGTGGAGCCAAATTCCTAAGAAGTTCTTAGGAACTTAGAATCTTCTTAGGAACAAAAGTTATTAGGGAGTATTTTTCACAGAATACGCTAACTATAAGGGCACCTTATGATTATTCTGTAATTTTAAGAAATCAGATGTAACAGGAAGTTTACTATGCTTCTGCTCCATCCTGAATATGAGAATTAAATCTACATCCATATCTCTTGTTATGTTTGAAATATCATACTCTGTGTAATCACCCATTTTTGCTGAAAAGAAATGAATGGAATAATTTTCTGCTCACCATAAAAATACTGAAAATTGAAATGTTTTTCAGGAATATAATAATTTCCATTTTTAAGGAAAATGTAAATGTACAGTTGTTCTTTTGTGTTTGGTCCACCAGTATCAAAATATTTTATTAGGACCCCTGTGAATGACTAAACGAAATAATTTTGATGTAATTCTCCTGTCTCCTCTCATTTTTACATAGCACCATTGAGTTTCAAAATTCTGCATATTGGAATAGATAACAAAATTCAAAATATTTTCTTAATTTGAAATGGTGTTAAAAATATCTTTTTATTTTAAGAAAGTTTTTGTTTCCTTTTCCTTTATTCCTTTTTTTTTTTTTTTCTAAACTCTGGAAGCCCTTTCTCTCACTGTCTTTCTCAGTCTCTTGACTTATTTTTGCCATGTTATTGTCAACATGAATGAGCAAAGTCAGTTGAAAATGTCCCACTTCTCTAAAAACGTCATAGAAATTACCATGTCTTCTTTGGCTTCATTGAAGCATCACAACCTTCTGTGAATGATCTGCTTTTCTTTACCCATGACATAAAGTTAGCATTACCTTTACATATTCATATTTACTTCCACATTCTCTATCAGCAAGGATTAACTGACGTAGTTGAGACAAAATAAAATATTTCCATAACTTCAAAATAAATGATCAGCAATTCAAAAAATGTTGTTCTATAAAAACAAAACAGTGACTTTTTCTGCCTGAGAGGAAATACAATGAGGAACAATTTCCCAAGCAGAGAATTTTTATGTTCTTAGCAGATTCAAAAAATATTTACTGACAGACCACTAGGGTAAGTGGTTGTCACACAATATTACGGGAAGAAGAGATTTCTTGTCTTGGAAAAATACAAGTAAACAGCAAGTTTTATTTAGCTCTGACAGAGGGTGTAAGTGTAAGGCAAAAGAAGAGTACAGAAAGTTTCTGTTCTTTACTGACAATATCTAATATAAGTAAGAACAGGAAGACTTTGGACACCAGTGTTCCTTTCACTTCTCATAGTTTTTTCACCTGTGCTGGAGCTGGTACTCATGAGATCATTTCACCATTTGAACAACAGGGGAAATCATGGTCATATCATATTTCATGACAAAAAAGTACACAAAATAGTATCTTTTACACTCTCTAAATTTTCATTTAAATCAGTAATAAATCAATATTTTATGATCCCACACAATGAGACTAAAAAGTCTTTCCCTCCAGCATGCCTGACCTAAAGAGAGGAAATGAAAAATGGTCTCTAGCTTATCTCTAACTGCCTGCCTACCATGGTAACACTGTATCTGGAAAAATGGTAAAACTTAATATGTGCATGAAAGTCAGAGTCTGGGTTGAAGAAAGAAGAATAATTCAATACTCTATAAACAGCATTGCCAATTCTTCCATGGACAATCATCAGTAGCAATTGTTACAATATGAAATGTGTCCTTAAACTGACAAAGGTAACTTGATAGGCTAAAATCTCCTCAACTTTCTCAGAAGGTTTAAAGCCTGAGAAGAATTGTCCTTATTCTGGTTTATTTTCTGATACCCACTTTTTCATTAGTGCAAACCATTAGTCCTTAGGCTCACTATTTCTACATACATGTCATCGCTCATTGTTTTACAAAACACAGAAACTCTTCAATCATTTAAACCCCTTCTAGTCTCAAGCAAAATGTGTGTGAATGCATGTGCCTTATTCAACTTAGACTTTATTTATGTTTTACAAAAACTTAAGTAGCACCCATGATCAGAAAACACAAACTGTGTTCATTGAACTTGATAGCATAAATACATATATGTATGCATTTACATTTAAACATAAATCTAAAGTGAAATCTTTAGCTAAGGGATAGTTACAAATACGTTATAACAATGGGAAAAGAGTGGGGAAAAAAATGTGCCCTCAACCCCAAAACTTTTCTCAGCATACCTGACAGCTAGCATGGAACATATGTGCAATTTCTATCCAGGAATTCTCAGTCTCCTGCTAAGATTACTGTGTGTCATTGTTTAGCACCAGTCAGCAACTAAACCCCACATGGTCCCTCCCTCACTCCTCCACAGTAGCAGTAAAGGAGGAGAGAATTGGTGCAGTTACAATGAAAAAAATTTGTGGGTTATAAAGACAAAGTTTAATAAGTAAAGCAAAAGCCACTCACACAAGCAAAATGAAACAAGGAATTCATTCCAGTTACAATGAACAGGCAAGTATTCACTTATCCTCAGGAACGCAGGATTCCATTTCACAGAAGAGTGACTTGGGATAACAAACACCCTCTAAATATTTCCCACTTCCTTCTTCTTCCCCCAGTTTTATTTACTGAGCATGATGCCATGTGGTTTGGGATACCTCTGTGGTCCTTTGGGGTGACCTGTCCTGGCTGTGTCCCCTCTCAATTTCTTGTGCATCGTCAGCCTCCTCGATGACAGGGCAGTACAAAAAGCAGAAAAGGCCTTGATGCCTTGCAAGCACTACTCAGCAATAACAAATCCATCTTTATATTATCAAGGCCTTTTTCATCAGAAACACAAAAGGCAGCCCCGTACTAGCTACTGTACTGTACTGAAGAAAATTAATTTTATCCCAGGCCAAATTAGCACACTAAGTTTTCTAGTGATGCTGTTACACTGACTTAGGAAAAATACTGACATAAGCAACATTTTACTGCAAGCAATGTCTTACTTTCCTTGATATTGCTAACGAAGATTGTTCTGGCAAAACAGATGAATGTCAAACCAGGAATAGTTACACAAAAAATTGAACTCTACTGATCTGAAAAAGGCATAAAGGCCATATTTTGGCTAAAGTTGAACTTAAAAATAAAACTTAACCTGATTCAAAAGGCTGTGGTAGTTCCAGGACTTTCCTGTTCCTTTACTTTCTTGAAAGGGATAAAGGAAGTTTTTCTTCATAATTTCTTCCTGAGAAAGGCCCCCTCACCTCTGCCTCTTGTGGCCTCGAGAAAAAGTGTTGCTGATGAAGGAGCTTGAGGCAGAAGGAGCAGATAGGGAGTTTCTGTCTCACTACATCTTCCTCCCAACAAATATGTATTTGCAGAGAGAAGAAAAGTAGTCTGCATCTATGATACTTTATATTTCCCTGTAGGAATATTTCAGACTCCTCTGGTCTGAACACAGGAAAAATATTTCCTGACCAATCTAGGATTTTGGTCCCGAGATATCTGAGAAGCAGCCTTGATTCTTAAGGACAACCCATATACTTTCTTAGCATTTGAAGATGATTCCTTTGTAACTACAGTTTTTAACAGTGCAATAGCTTCAGCACTGAAATATCAAGGAAATCCATAAGTATATATTAGATCATTAAAGCAGGTATTTAGAGTTTTGATTGCCAAAGACAAGACTCATTACTTTACTGCAGTCTGAGAGGGACTGGAACAGATACTTAACAATCAGATTTTAGGAGAAGAAAATTTAGTGGGTTGATGCCCACTTATTTTTAAGATCTCATTTCTGATAAAATCTATAGTTTGCTGATTTTTCAACAATGGAAGAACATGCACTGCTTTTTCATTTTTTCATACCAGATGTGACATTGCTGAGGAAGAGGTCTAAAAGCAATATTCCATTCAGTATTTGAATCTGAAATAAGTTGACAGAGTGAAATATTTGCCTCATGAGCATCAGCTAGGTCCTTTGAAAAAAGGTGAAGCACGAAGCACCTTCATGGATGAAGCTCATCACTGGATTGATTAACAGACTACTTGGCCTTCAATTTTAACAGGGGAATTTTCCTTCAAATCCTCTCGAGATCGTCCTCTCTCTAAAGAGAACAGAAGCTCATGTAAATTCTCCATCTGATTAAAATGAATCTGGGGGATTTCTAATCACTGTATCTTATCTTTTGGTTTTGAGATGCTACTTTAAACACTCTTCCTCAGATCCTGTTACTCATGTCTGCATTACAGCACATGAAGAAATTATAATCCCCTCCTTTTGGCTATTTAATCACAACGTAATAGACAATAATGACAGAAAAATCTACATGACTCTGACGAGAAAGCCAAAAGGAGAAAAGAAACCTGACTGCCAGGTGCAATATTTGTGTCTTAGTCACTACTAACACATTGGAATACTATGAAATAAATGAATCTTTACGAGGTGCAGGTGCGACTGAAAATTTAATAGGACAACTCTTACTAAGAACTTACCTAAAACATAGTAGAAGCAATAATTAGATGGCTTAGGCTTTGCTCTCAACCCCAAACAGTATTCATTATCTAAATGTCATTTGAATTTAGAAAGTACAGTAATTCTAGCTGCCTTACCAAGCCTGTTAAAATGTTTCCTTGTAAACAAAATATAGGAAAAATAATATATGTTTAGTAAAATGAAATTCACATCAAGGCAGAACGCCCTCTGTCCCCCATGAAAGCCAAATGATATCATTCTAATCAAACGTTCATTCTAGATTATAGTCAGGATTTTAAAAGTACTTTTCTTTCTACTCTATATTTACAATGTCATGAGCCTGTCTGTGAGGTCATTTTGCCTTGGAATTAGTTGTATGTATGAGAGCTCACTGAAGGGAGTCAAGGTTGCAACATTATCTGAAAACAAAAAAGGTTATCTTGGTTAAGACCCAAAAATAGGAAATAAAAAAATAAAAGCAAAACCAAGTATGTATGTCTTACCCAACAGACATTAATTTTAGAGAAACAAACAGGAAGTCTAGGAGGAGAATTTACTCAAAAATCCCAAATGTCAGAAAGTCAGAAAATAATAATAATAATAAAATTAAAAAACAAAAAACCAAACCAAACCAAACCAAAACAACAACAAAAAAGCCCCCAAAAAACCCTGTAGCACTCCTCTGCCCTGCGCCTTGCTATCTATTGGCTGTTCTCTGTGTATAACTTTGGCAATATAAGATAAAAGAGCAGAAGTTCTGGGGCTATCAATTTTAGCAATATTAGCAATAACTGCTATTAAAAAAGTCAATAAACAGAAAATAAAAATAAGTAAAAATACTCTTGCAATATTTGGATACAGTCCCTAGGCAGATATTCTTTAAGTGAAAAAATCTCCCATCAGATATAGAGAGGCTTTTGTTCTCTTTGGCTGAGATTTCCACTCAAGCTCATCACACTCAAGACACTTTTCCCCAAGCACATTTCAATTCCTTGATTCTTCTTCCACTTCATAAATATTGTCATTTATATTTCAGTGGGATAAATCCATGAGTAGGCATGTGCTAACAGAGTTTGCTGGTGGCATAAATTGAGTAGACATTTAAATAAAGCTTGAATAAAAAAATACCTTATGGAAAAAAATGGAATGCTCCTGAGAACTAAAGTAACAGGGGCAGAACAAAATGCAACGGTACAATGAAAACAATGCAGCTGGTTCTTACTGTGCTTTTGCTATAAAGGGAAAAAATAAATATGCTAGTTGGAACCAGAAGACAGAGTGGAACATCAGATCTTAGAGCAGACAATGTAGAGGAAATAAATACATAGCAGATGAGGGTTTTCCATTGCAAATAGCAAGGTATTAATTAAATCATGTTTGTTGAAGACCCATTACCATTAGCATGTGGGATATTGTTTTGTTCAACCTTATTTGAATAGACATATTTACACTTCAAAACATGTCAACCACAGAAATAAGAAAGATCTGGAGAATGGCTTTTCTTTGTTTTGGCTGGAAACTGAAGAGAATTGGCTGTTTTAAGCAATAAAAACAAAGACTGAATGAAAGAAGATACAAAGCTGTCTTAGAAGAGAGATAGGAACTAAAAGCACATGGAAAGAGAAGCTCTACCAAGTATGAAGGGTAAGTGACTGCGTGTAAGGACTTAAAGAATGCAGTTACCAGTCTCAACACACTGTCCCAAAGAAGGAAGATCTCATAAGATAAGCCATCACATAAGGAATTTAAAATAAGCACAAATGGCATAGCAGGAAGGAGCTAATTCCAGGCCTAACAGAGGTGAAGGTTTGGTTAGCACTTGGATAAGAGTTCCCATGATGTCAAGCTGTGGGAAAAGAAACAAGTGCTTATACATGCCATCTCAAGTTATGTGAACAAGATCTATGCCCTGTGGATACCCATGACTTGGACTGTATAAGTGGTACCTCCAGAAGAATGACTCTGAGACCCCCACCACCAAGAAGACCAGGGTTAAGAAGGACCAGCAGGATGCCACAGGGATCTATCTCACAGCGATATCTGTCTACCTAATCCATTTCTCTCTATCTCTTGTTTTCCTTCTGCCCTTTTCCTGTTTCTTTCTGCCTTTTTCTCTACCTTATTTACTGTCAACCTACACTGAATATTAAATAAAACCTGTAGTATTGACTTAGGCACATGTTCTTGTTTGCACCTTAATTCAGGCAGAGGCATCCCTTAATAACAGATCGTAACAGTGTGAGGGAATGAAAAGACTTGGAGGCTGGAAACAGGAAGCAGTTTCCTATGGGAGGGCAACCATCTAACTCAAATCTCCATCCCATGCCCTTCACTTGGGCACTTAACATAGTACAGAGCTTGTCCACATCTGTTGTGCAAGGGAGGTTGCATGTGACCAGTTTTATATTTGCCCTGCTTTGACTTCTTTCTTCTTATCCTGCATCAGTTTACGTGATGAAGTGGGCAAGTGGATCCCCATCAGCAAGAATCATTCTCAGGTGTAGTGAATTGCGGACCAGCAATTTCATCTGCTGCTTCTTTTCTAGCACCCTTAGACCTAAATACCTCTGAAAATCTTACTCCTACAGCTTCACCATAGTTTCACCTGTGGTACAAAGTTGGATCAGTACTTAATATTTTCTATTGGTTGTTTTTATACAGGAAGATATATCATGTTCTAGTAGCAGTCAAGCACAAGTTAGACCAAAGGATTAATGAAACTTTACACAGTTGTATTATCAATTGTACGTTTATTACACTTCTGTGTAACACTAACTGAAACAAATGTGTTTAATTTGGACTATCTAATTGTTAAACCTATCTGTCAAACTTATACCTTCTAGCTCCTGTGTGAAAAGTAAGTGATGAATTTAAGGGTCATTTGACTCTGAGGTGTGACACAATATTAAGGATGATGATATTTTCTGCAGATTACAGCATCCATATCAAAACCAGTCAAGGACAAAGTTATGAAAGTTCTTCTCAGGATGCTGTCTCAGTTTAGAGACAAGCTCAGGAGAAAATGCTCTGGAATGAGTGTGTCGTGGTTTGAAAGCAAAATGAGTGAGAGGCTTCAAGTCAGAAATACAATTTAATAGGAAGAAGAAAAAAAAGGGTAAAGTAAAATAAATGCAATAATACAAAAGACCACTGACAGAGTCAGAATACAGCCTGAGTGGGATGATGGAAGCAGTGATCCCTTAGAAAGGTCTGGTAGCTCTGATCCTCTGGGAATCCAGTGGGTAAGGTCCCCATAATGTCCCAAGTCCCAGCTTATATCCAGGTGAGAATACTTGGCTCCTCCCCCTGGGCGGAGCATCTCACAATGGGATAATGAGTCGTACAGGGGGTCCTTAATGGCCCATGAAAGAGAGATAACTATGATATCTATGAGTCATTCAGCAGGCCATTAACAGAAGACCCATTAACAGAAGACCCATTAACAAATGACCCATTAACAAAAGACACCTTAACAGAGGACACCTTAACAGAAGAGGGAGGGGGAACCTGGAAGAACACTGCTTCAGCAATTGGTTTCAACAGTTTGTGAAGATGGTGATAGAATACTTTGTGCATATCTTATACTACAACCCAGGACAGAGTGTTTCCTCCAAAAAAGGGTTTCAACCATCCCCTTCTGCCAATGAGAGATTGATAGTAGTGGATGAAAGCAAAAAAACAACCCCAATGGTTTATTGACAGATCGCCCAGACTGTGTGGGGGGGAAAAAAAAAGCATAGATGGTAGATATTGAATCGTCCAACCTTACTCACCCACACCAGAACCAAAAACCTGAAAATGCAAGGGAAAGAAAAAAAAAAGTACTGGCTGGAAATGTGGTGGGGAGGAAAAAAATGGTGCTGGCTCCTGTCTCAGAAAAAAAAACCCCAAAATGTTCATGCAGCAGCTCAGGCAAAACCAGATGGGAACCTGGTCAATCTCTGATGCTGGTCCCTTCCACATAGCAGATGAAGCTGATGGATTTGGTGTTCTTTCTTTCTCTGGGTCAGCTTTTCTGAGGTCTGGGGCTGAGATGGAGCAGCCCCTCAGCGGCTTCCTGCCGGTCCCTGGCCGAGTTGTCTCCTGTTAATTGTTCTCTCTTATCTTGGACCAAAACCAAACCAGTTCAAGAAAACCAAAGGCCACCAAAGGATTGGTGCCACAGTCTCCAAGGCCAGGGAAAGGAAAAAAAATCTTGTCTAAGCTAACAAAAACCAAGCTAGCTAAGCAAAGGAAGAGAGCCCAATGCACCCAGCATCCAGAAGCCTGGGGGTGAGATTTTTAAAAAATCCCCCAGACCCACAGACATTTCAAATGGCAAGCAGTCATCATGTTCCAGCACAACACAAATAATTCACATGGAATTCATGCTCTCTGGTTTGCTTTTGAGTTTGCAGTTGCAGTATCTTATGAAACTTATTAAAAAGAATAATCTTACCAAACTTATTAAGAAGAAAGTTCTCAAGAATGAACTTCAGTAGAATAAGAAGGAAAAGAGCTTACACTGTTTCAGTATCCTGTCTCTTGTGCCTTGTTAAAAATGTTGAGTTCAGAACTCTAATATAGAGAACAAAAGGACAAGTTTAGCAGAATGCATTGGAGGGTAAATGGTTACAATCCCTTATACTTTTCATCAAAAACAGCGACTGAAGAGTACTTAATCCACATGTTTACTTACTTGCACTCAAAAGCAGCACACTTTTCTGATCATAAAAATGCAAGAACATCAAGAATTGTGATGCTAGTCTGTGGGAAAAATAGCATGAGTGACTAGATAACTTCAGTTTGAAAACATATCCATCAGTGCTGCTGGAACACAAAGGGCTTGTTTTTATTCAGCAAACACATCCTTCCAACAGTCAGACGTGGGGTAACAGGAAATGAGAAATGTAGCCAGTTAGCCCAGATGAAATTGGAATTTTGCAATCACAAATATAAAGGTAAACTTTATTTTCAAAGGCAAGTGGGAGGAAATGGAGTGCTACTCATAAATCCTGCTGTTATTTGCTGTAAATCCCCAAGCATCTATTTAATCCACATAACTTTACATTTAAGTATTACTTTTGGAGTTTGAACCAAAAACCAGAGAAAGATCCAATTGCATCCCTGCAGTAAGGTGTATAAATGTATAAATTTGTGCAGTTTTTATAACTGTTGAAGAGTTACCATTTCTATTGATTGTGGAGGGTTTTTTAAACTGTTTAGAACTCATGAAATTTGGGCCAGTTAATTGCATGCCTTCACTTCAGGTTTCATGGATAATTTAGGAAACCTAATTTCACCAAACGGTGCTTATAGTAAAAAAATTATCAAACTTAAAAGCAACCATCACTGCACCTTTTGTTCTTCAGTCATTAAGGCATGACCATGAACAGTAAGTGGCATCAAGTTAACAATGGCATGATAACTTAGAAATGGAATGCATTAAATTTTTTGTTAATATTTTGGCACTGTGGTGTGGTGAAAACAACCGCAACAGCAAAGATTGCCCAATCGCTTTGCTGTTGCCCATGTGATTCCAATATTTAATTTCAAACTTGAAAGGATTTGCCTTAAAGATAACTCAGAAAATATTTGGGTTTACTGGTAAAAGCAAAAAAAGCTTTGCAGTTGTGTGTTATGTGTGTATTTTTTAACACTAGAGGAATGTAAGAAGTTGAAACTATAACCTCCATAGGTAGTTGTTTTCAAGGGAGAGAAGGTTGCCTCAGATTTATAGATAGAGGTTGCTGAAGGGAGATGTTTTTTCTGATGAAGCTATGTACCTCCTCTTATGGTCCTTGTCACTCCTTTTGCTTCAAGAGAAGGACCAGGGATGGGGAGGCAGGGAACAACAGAATAGTAAAAGACATTTTGCACTGTGACAGGTAGAAGTACACACCAACAGTGCAATTTTGTCTTTATATTCTTGGTAAGAAAATGATAACTTTAATCAAAAACCATTCTAGTATCATTCAGTTATCATTCTAGTATTATTCAGTTATTATTCAGTAGAAGGTCAAGACTGGGCTAATACAGGAAAAAGAATGAGTAAGGACTAGAGATATCAGCCTACACTCCAGAACTACACTGTATCATTCACAAGTCGCAAATTACAGCTACATGACTACTTTTCATGCAGTGCCAAATTCTCATGCAATACAAATCACTATAGAAGTCTCTACTTATAAGTTTTTGTTGAGAACCATTTAAACTCCATAGGAATCTAATTTTCTATTGTTCCACATCTTTACGTCAGTTATAATGCTCAAGCAAAAGGATCAAAAAATACATTAAGTGCAAAATGGAAAAGACAGTCTTGAGACAGAGAGATTTTCTTCTCTGCACTGATTTAGTATCTTTTTGATTCCTCTGCCACCTTAAAACACAGTTAGTCTATAAATGTTTATTTAGTGCATGAAAAGGTCACTCCTTGGCTTCACAAATCTGCAAAATATTCCAAATAAAGATCAACAAATAACCTCACCACCTGGGTAAACTATCTACTAATGTATCCAACAGATTCTCTTGTTCTGTCTAATGTCCACACAGATACCCATCTGTAATATTTCTTTTAAGTTTTTTTTTAAAAATTAAAAGAAAAATCGTTAACTGGAGAGCTAGAAGGGCAAAGTTTGTTATATTCTGAAATCAAGAGAAAGTCTTTAGAGACTTGTGTTAGGCTGTTAAGACTTTAACTGGTTCTACTTTCTTTTTTTCATTGCAGGAATCCAATGACACAGTGGTAAAGAGTATTCTGATTTTGTCTCAGAGTGATATAACAAATTAGGGTTGCATATGAGTGTGGGTTTATTTGGGATTTTTTGTTGGGATTTTTTGTTAGGGTTTTTAAGTCAAAATGACATCTTATGCTGTAAACAATGTAACAAATTCAAACTAGGAGTGAGCGTCTTGCTCCATACATCTCATGTATGCTTCCTTAAAAATACAGGCAATCCATTTAGATGAGAGCATTAACCAGCAATTCCACGAAGCTGACTAGTAGAGAGGAGTGGTGTGTTTATAGAGTCAAGCAGGCCTTTTTGGTCAGTGTACTGCATCTCTTATACAGCAGAAAAGAACAAGAACAGGAGTGGCAAAACTGTAACAAGGCTTTATTTCCAGTAATTCATATATTTTCAGAGTGAGACAATGACAATTGCTTCTGATTCACCAAGATGAGAATTACAGCTGTGTTTTTCTACCATAAGTGTACATTATTATTACTATTATTATTTTCTTACAGCAAAAGCGTCTCTAATGCCTCTAAAATGTAATATCAGCTGCAGTGCTAAATTCCACAGTTAAATAGCAACTCACACATTGCACTGCAGGTATCTTCTCTCAGTTACCAGAGGGCCTGACAGTAACCCCATTTGCTATGGTCTGGGAAGTAGGAACACTGACAAATAAAGAGGCAGACATATTGACCCATGTGCATTTGCTTTGGTTATATTTCTAATAGGCTCAATTGCTTAAGGAACCTTCTCTTTCCATCTAAACCTTCGTCACACTCAAATCTAATTTTGATGGCGTTTTGCTCAGCTAAGAGGCAGAGTGATTGATCTGGGATTGGGAGCAAAGGACTGCTGAAAATGCTTTCCTTCTTGTAACTTCTGTGGTAGCTTATAGCCTTGGTGTTTTCCCTTCACTTCATGAAGGACGGGAAAAGGAAAGGACAATGGTCTTGGATGTATTTTCAAACTGTAACCTTTCTTGTCTCGTCTGGGGTCTGCAGCTTTGTGGTATGGTGATAGATGGGATCTGCCACTCCTGTGTAAAGTCTGAGAAAATCAGCTGTTTGAGAAGTCTCATAAATCTGCTGTAGCACTGCAGATGAGCTGAGAGAGACTCTTTCTTTTGGAGCAGAAATATGTCACTCTGTGCTCTCTGCTTTGCAGTGGCAAAGCCAGCATCAGTCAAAGGATTTTATCCTCAGTCCTGCTACCTTCTCCCTGAACAACAGAGGCCCTTTTCACCAAAGCCTCTTTGTTCCTTCAGTTAATTTTTTCCTTTTGACTTTAGAAGAGCATGTGCAGAGAAAAACCTTCCTATGAAATAACTCCCTTTTTTTAGATTCTTCCTCAAATTTTATTCCTTCAATTAAAGTGACAGGACTCCTAGTCAATAACCTCTTACTTTCATAGAACATAAAACTAGGTAGGTGTTCTTTATACAGCTAAATTACATTATTTTCCCTGAAGGAATTGCAGATTTGATACAGAAATATGATTGATACTTCCTCTATAAATCAATAGAACTAGATTTGTTTCCAGCCCAGGTAGAAGAATTGAGAATATGGTGTAGTTTGGTACTTTTATTGCTTTTCTCTGCTGTCATGTAGATGACCCTTGTTTATTTTGTGTTAAATATAAGATTAAAAGCCCATTGAGGCAATCACTGCATTTCTGCCTCTGTGAGGAACTTGGAGGCCTAGGGACTACTGTAATAAGTCATCCACATAAAACAGAATCAGGATTTTATGGTCTAAGGATTCTTGCATGAAACAAAGAAAGAAACAAACAAAACCCCCAAAACAACAACAAACAAACAAAAAAAAAACCAACCCAAACCCAAAACAAAACCACAGAAAACACCTCCAAAGAAACAAAAACCAAAAAAATCAAAACCCAAACAAGTAACCAAAAAAGAAAGTGAGATCAAGACCAAACAAAGAAAGACATCAACCAACCAACCAAGCAAACAAAACCCCAACAAAAACTAATCCCACAAATCTAACAGCCTGGCCTATCCAATAGGTAGAGTTGGGGTAGAGTGAAACCAGCTATACAAAATACTAGTCCTGAAAGTACTGCACTCTAAAGAGGCAAGAATGGGGAAGATTTTATTTATTGTCCTTCTGTCATTGTTTAAATAGTTATCTGATAATTTAAATAATTACCTGATCTTTATTTTCTGGTTTTGCTTTTTGATTTTTTTACTCTATTGAATAATCTACTCTTAAAGAATGTGAACGAGTGAAGTGTGAATAATAAAGCTTACACATATTTCTGGTTTTGAGATGCAAACCAGTCAGGAAACATTGTCTTCGTAGGCATAGAAAAGACCCATCCATATCTTACAAAAAAAAAAAAAAAGGAAAAATAAATAAATTTTGATGTTATACGTGCTGAAATAGTCCATTTTTCTGTTTGGTAACAATGTCAGGGGGCAAGCATTCCATCAGAGATGTACATGGGTATAGATTTTGGGGGTCTCCGTGGGGTTTGCTTACCAGCTAACAGCTCCCTAGACCCATCTATAGCAGTTGTGAGTCCTCCAATTAGCTCAGTGAAGCATGGATGAGGCTTGGAAATGAAGAGTGGGCTCTGGCTTGGGTTGGGAAAGGTGTTTATTTCTTGTGGCCCAGCCACGTGCAGAGCAGAGCCAGGACCGGAAGCCAGAGCCGGTTTTCGGCCTCAATTTCTCTCTTAAGTACCCAGGGATTGGCCTGGGCAGGAAAGAAACTTCGGGCCAATGGGGGAAAGGGAACAGGGTGTGGTTACATCAGGGTGATACTACAGGGGTCATCAGGAGAAGTAGGGTATTTTGGAATGCAACAAACTAAGTACAGACAAATAGCAAAATACAAATACAAACATAAAAACCTAAATCATGTGCTGCAACACATGGGTATGTGCAAACCTGTTCAGTTCATCTTTAACTGAAACTCTGAAATAAGCCACTTGGCACTGAGAGGCTTTGCCAGACTCCCAATCTGACTCTCAGATTAGCACAGCTCACCCTGTTGTACTTAGCTCCTTGCATACTAACTAGGTGATCAATTTTTCTTTTATTGCAGTGCTTAAAAATGTGTTGTCCTGCTTCATTGTACTCTTGTTCTTAGTCTTTCATGAATAATTAGCAATCAAAAAGGAAAGGTAGTTGGTTTTTTAAAGTAACTTCCCCATTAATCACCTGTGATTAGCTACAAAATTTCCAGGGCTACTATCATTCTTTGAAGCTCTGTTTTGTATTGTTTGGCTAGTTCTTGCCTGCTGACTATGCCAGTGATAGAACTGACACATCCATTTAAAAGAAAAACCCTTGATCTGCTTTTTGTTCTGAACTTTCATTCTCAGAGTGCTGCACTGGTCCTGCACTTTCATTCATACACAGAAACAAAAAATCTCACTGTATTACAGAAATTTAACATAGAAACACCTACATAGAAGATTCTAATACAGTTATGATTATTTCATTCCTCTTTATACATTAGAACCATTGTACAGTTATTAACAATGTGACCTCCACAACATCCTTGCAAGACAGGTAATTATTAGTTGTTACTCCAGTTTCACACCCATTTAAAATCAGACATGAAAATCCCTGATTCTGTAGTGTTCCTAGCAACAGCAGCTAAAGGGCAGAGGAGATTAAGGAAATGTGTCACTTTTGGGAAGCCCTTCATAGTTGATCAGATTTGTACCCAAGTTTTTGT
Organism: Trochalopteron elliotii; assembly: GCA_024734555.1. Taxonomy (NCBI): domain Eukaryota; kingdom Metazoa; phylum Chordata; class Aves; order Passeriformes; family Leiothrichidae; genus Trochalopteron; species Trochalopteron elliotii. The sequence continues at coordinate 784,109 of JANPWX010019719.1, read as the reverse complement.
TACATGTCTATATTTAATAAAGAAATACTCAACACCCTGGATCCCTTAGTAAATGCAACAGGGTGTTTGCAATTGCTCAGCATGGGTGCTGTCTGTCTATATTTAATAAAGAAATATTCAACACCCTGGATCCCTTAGTAAATGCAACAGGGTGTTTGCAATTGCTCAGCATGGGTGCTGTCGCTACTAGATCTTAAACATGAACAAGACTCTCTTGAGCATCCTAATATATCTGGACTTAATGTTAAAATAAACATTTGTAAGTGCCTGTCACTATTTCAGTTTACTCATGGAGCTGTGCCATGCACTCTAAAATACTTCCTTAAGCCTCTTTGCACGCCTCAGTACAAACAGCAGATCTGAGAAGCAAAGGCCCATAATCCTTGTTCAACAGGCAAGGGCTAATTGAGCACGTGCCAACCCCAAATACAGCTGGTGTAAGTCAACCATCATCCTCCACAAACAGGGGACAGCCCAGGGCTCGTTGATTTCTCCCATGGGACAGCAGGCTGCAGCCAGGATCTCCCCTTGAGCAGAGACAGCTCTCAAGGTTACTCCTCAAGGCTGAGAGATTCCTTGTTGTAACACATCTTTGGAAAGTGCTCAATAGGATCCTAAAATTTGAAATCCTACCTCAGTAATATGAAGGATTGATTGTGCCCATGTCATCAGTCAGACAACAGCCATTGACCAAATCTGGGACTAAGTCTGGATGCAGCTGCATGAGCTCCCCTCATGAAAGAGTCTTAGAAAGCAACAAAGTCCTTTCTGAGCCTCATGACTCAACAGCCAGGTCTCCAACACTTCTGCCTGACCCTGTTCTTTATGCAGTAAAAACACTTAAGAGCTCTTTGCCATCCAATCTGGTTAAACCACTGTCACATTTACTATGAAACTTTGTTAAGTCACGGGTTTAGACCAATAATTAAGTTAATGTTTCTCTCACATTACGAGTTAAAAATGCATCAGCCTGGGGTAAATTGATGGAGAGAATCTGTACATCTGTGTTTCAGTCATCTCTGGAAATAAAAACAGGTTGGTGCACTCTCCCCAAAGAGTCTTTACAGCAAAAAAATCCACACTGCAGGAAGGATTCCCCAAATACACTGCCTTCAGATTGGAAAAAATAGCACCTGTCATACTTAAGAAGGATAGAAAATCTAAGCAGTCAATACAGCAATCAACAGCCTTACTCAAAGCTTTTGGTCAAGTAAGACCTTCATATTTTTTTGGTTCTACCTCCTGATCTAACAAGACATACTCCTTCTGCTCCCTAGCTTGGTCTGACCAGATCAAATAGGCTTTAGTCCTATTTTAGCTACACACTTTTCAAAAAAATTAGTCTCTTGAAAGCCTAATTATATACAATTTTTAAAAATAAACTAAAATATAACTTTTTAATATTTACTTTTACTGCATTTATTTTTATATTTTATATTTATTTTGATAGGAGCCTAAATATTCTGAAATATTTGAATGGCATACACAAATAAATGACGCCTCCAAGAATGGTTTCTTGTACCAACACAGATACATTGTCCTGGTTTAGGACAAATTAGGGGAAGGTCTCCAGAAGGAGCCCCCCAGAAAACAAACCTCCACCACCCCTTCCCCCCCCAGCTCTGGGTTTGAGAAGGAATTCCTCGGAGGACAAGTGGAAAAAACCTATTTATTAACAAATAAACAAAGACACTCCCCAACACAAGGGAAAAGAAAAATACTCAAGCAGTTGCTGTGAGGGGAGGGCGCAGAGCTTCTGTCTTCAGGCATCGGGGACCCCCAGATATTCCCAGGTCAGGTCCGGAGCCGGTCCAGGGATCTTCGGGGGGGGAAGAGAGAGAGAGGGGAGGGGAAAAAAAAGGGGGACAAAAACAAAAGCAAAAGCAAAAAAAAAAACAAAGCCAGAAGCAAAGTAAAGCAAAGCTAGTAGTAAAGCAAAGCAAAGCAAAGCAAAGCAAAGCAAAGCAAAGCAAAGCAAAGCAAAGCAAAGCAAAGCAAAGCAAAGCAAAGCAAAGCAAAGCCTGCAGCCAAGCCGAGCAAGCAGCCAAAAGCCAAAAACCAGTAGCCCCACCGCGGCAAAACACCCCACCGGGGGGCAGGGGGGCAGCTGTTAGACATAACAGTGCAGTACATAGAGATAAAGCTGCATGATTGGGATAGGAGGCGCCATCAACCCAGGACATTCCACCCCTTATCCCATATCGTGAACATACAATAAAAAACTTGCATCTCACTTACTCAAACCTTCAACACTTACACATTTCCTTCTATCTTACTTGCTCAGACCTTTGACACTTACACGTTTCCTTCTGTTCCATGTAGTAACATTCATCCAACAATGACATTTACATAGGAGTCTCACCCCACATTCAGATCTTCCTGAGGTACACAGCGTGTTATTCCATCTTTCTGCATTATCCACCATGTATACCCTGGTCCTTGAGCAAAAACAATCCCACGGATGGGTTTGCCTGTACTCGAGGCAGGGTTAATCCATACTGTCTTTCCCAACAAACCTCTGACATGGGCCACTGGGGCTTTATCTCCATCTACGATATTAAGGAACTCAGACTGAGCAGGACCCGCTTGGTTGGTGGAACCTCGGGTGTTAACTAACCAGGTGGCCTTTGCCAAATGCTGCTCCCAGTTTTTGAAAGATCCCCCACCCAATGCTTTCAACTGGGTTTTTAACAGTGCATTGTGCCTCTCCACTTTCCCAGCAGCTGGTGCGTGGTAGGGAATATGGTACACCCACTCTATGCCGTGTTCCCTAGCCCATGTGCTGATAAGGCTGTTCTTGAAATGAGTCCCGTTGTCTGACTCAATCCTCTCAGGGGTACCATGTCTCCACAGGACTTGCTTCTCAAGGCCCAGAATGGTGTTATGGGCCGTAGCATGAGAAACAGGGTAGGTCTCCAGCCACCCCGTGGTGGCTTCTACCATTGTGAGCACGTAGCGCTTACCTTGACGTGTCTGGGGTAATGTGATATAATCAATCTGCCAGGCCTCCCCATACTTGTATTTGGACCACCGTCTCCACCATACCATAGGGGCTTCACCCGCTTGGCCTGTTTGATGGCAGCACACGTCTCACAATCGTGGATAACCTGAGAAATACTGTCCAAGGTTAGATCCACCCCTCGGTCTCGTGCTCACTTATAGGTGGTGTCTCTGCCCTGATGACCTGAGGCATCGTGGGCCCATCGGGCTAGGAACAGCTCTCCCTTGTGTTCCCAATCTAAGTCTATCTTTGACACCTCTATCTTTGCAGCCCAATCTACCTGCTCGTTGTTTTGATGCTCCTCATTAGCTCTACTCTTGGGGATATGAGCATCTACGTGGCGGACTTTCACAGGTAGTCTCCCTACCCTGGTAGCAATGTCTCTCCACTCTTCAGCAGCCCAAATTGGTTTTCCTCTACGCTGCCAATTAGCCTTTTTCCACCTCTCTAGCCATCCCCACAGAGCATTGGCTACCATCCATGAATCAGTATAGAGGTAGAGTTTCGGCCACTTCTCTCTCTCAGCAATGTCCAGGGCCAATTGAATGGCTTTGAGTTCTGCAAGTTGGCTCGATCCACCATCTCCTTCAGTGGCCTCAGCTACTTGTCGTGTGGGGCTCCACACAGCTGCTTTCCACTTCCGGTTCGTCCCTACAATGCGGCAGGAACCATCAGTGAAAAGAGCATAATGTGTCTCCTCTGCTGGCAGTTGGTTGTATGGTGGAGCTTCTTCAGCCCGTGTCACTTGTTCTGGTTCTTCATCTGTGAGACCAAAACTTTCACCTTCCGGCCAATTTGTAATTATTTCCAAAATCCCAGGACGATTCAATTTACCCATACGGGTGCGCTGTGTAATTAGAACAATCCACTTGCTCCATGTGGCATCGGTGGCATGGTGGGTGGTGGGGACCTTTCCTTTGAACATCCACCCCAGCACTGGTAGTCGAGGTGCCAGGAGGAGTTGTGCTTCTGTGCCAATCACCTCCGAGGCAGCTTGGATTCCCTCATAGGCTGCTAAAATTTCCTTCTCAGTTGGAGTGTAACTGGCCTCGGCCCCTCTGTAGCTTCAACTCCAAAATCCTAGTGGGCGGCCTCGAGTCTCCACAGGCACTTTCTGCCAAAGGCTCCAGGACAGACCATGGCTCCCGGCTGCAGAGTAGAGCACATTCTTCACATCTGGTCCTGTCCTGACTGGGCCAAGGGCCATTGCATGAGCGATCTCCTGCTTGATCTGGGCAAAGGCTTGCTGCTGTTCGGGGCCCCAGTGGAAATCGTTCTTCTTATGGGTAACGAGGTAGAGAGGGCTCACGATCTGACTATACTCAGGGATATGCATTCTCCAAAAGCCTATGGTGCCTAGGAACGCTTGTGTCTCCTTCTTGCTGGTTGGTGGAGACATTGCTGTAATCTTGTTGATGACGTCAGTAGGAATCTGACGCCGTCCATCTTTCCACTTTACTCCCAAGAGCTGGATCTCACGGACTGGTCCCTTAACTTTACTTTTCTTGATAGCGAAACCGGCTTCCAGGAGGATCTGGATGATTTCCTTTCCTTTCTCAAACACTTCTGCTGCTGTTCCCCCACACAATGATATCATCAATATACTGTAGGTGTTCTGGAGCCTCACCCTTTTCCAGTGCAGCCTGGATCAGCCCATGGCAGATGGTAGGACTGTGCTTCCACCCCTGGGGCAGTCAGTTCCAGGTGTATTGCACTCCCCTCCATGTGAAGGCAAACTGAGGCCTGCACTCTGCTGCCAGAGGAATGGAGAAAAATGCATTGGCAATGTCAATAGTGGCATACCACCTTGCTGCCTTGGACTCCAGCTCGTACTGGAGCTCCATCATGTCTGGCACAGCAGCGCTCAGTGGTGGAGTCACTTCATTCAATGCACGATAGTCCACAGTCAATCTCCATTCTCTTTCAGATTTTCGCACAGGCCAGATGGGGCTGTTGAAGGGTGAGTGGGTTTTGCTGACCACCCCTTGACTCTCCAGCTCACGGATCATCTTATGAATGGGGATCACGGCATCTCGAGTTGTTCTATACTGTCGGCGGTGCACTATTGAGGTGGCAATTGGTACCTGTTGCTCTTCCCCCTTCAGAAGTCCTACTGTCGACGGATTCTCGGACAGTCCAGGCAAGGTGTTCAATTGCTGGATGCCCTCTGTCACTACAGCTGCTATCCCAAATGCCCATTTGAGTCCCTTAGGGTCTTTGAAATACCCACTCCGAAGGTAGTCTATGCCCAAAATGCATGGGGCCTTTGGGCCAGTTGCAATAAGGTGTTTCTTCCATTCATTTCCAGTCAGGCTCACCTCTGCCTCCACCAGCGTATAGTCCTGTGATCCCCCTGTCACACCAGCAATAGAAACAGATTCTGCCCCTACATGTGTTGACGGAATTAATGTGCACTGTGCACCAGTATCCACCAAGGCCTCATATTCTTGTGGTTCAGATGTGCCAGGCCAACGAATCCACACCTTCCAAAAAACACGATTTTCCCTAGCCTCTACCTGGCTAGAGGCAGGGCCCCTCTAGGCCTGGTTTTCCTTCCTTCCTTGGGCATATGTCTTAGAGGTTCCTTCAAGGGGATCGGACATGTCATCATCATCATATCTGGCCGTTCGCCTACGGGCAATTGGAGCTGCTTCCCTTTTGGTGGAACCTCCTCTCTGGGTCTTGCCTTCCTTCAGTTCATGTACCTGTTGTGCCAGAGCAGCAGTGGGTTTTCCATCCCATCTCCTCATGTTTTCTCCAGACTCACGCAGGAAGAACCACAACTCAGCTCGTGGGGTGTACCTTCTCTCCCTGTCTGGGGAACGCCTGCGTTGGGTACCAGAACCTCTGATCTGTACTGCTGAAATTTGGAAGAGGTCCTCTCTAATCTCCTCCCTGAGTTTCTTGTGATTCTCCTCTATTTTATCTTCTAGTTTCTGTAGATGTGTTTCCACAGCTGCAATTCTGGCATGTGTTGGGCCATGCACGGCATCTGCATATGCTCGCAGCTTCTTCGCCATGTCGAGCACAGTCTCATATGCCTCATCCCGCTTCATTATTGCTAGAGCAGAAGCATATTCAGGTGGCCCAAGTCGCACAAGTTTCCTCCACATTACAGGTGTACATGGTACCAGGTCCGGATTCCTAGTTGTTATGTCATCTGAAAAAATGAGCTCTGCTACAGCCATCTCTCTCAGACGTTGGATCCCCTGTTCTATGGTCTTCCACTGTGTCTGCTGCAGATAGAGGTCATCTGCACACAGGTATCTTTGTGCTACACCTTCCAGGATCCGTTCCCAGAGACTGTGAGGGCTAGCCTCCCTCATCATGCTTTGGTCGATGACAGGATCATGTGACAGAGATCCCAAATGCCTCGCTTCGGTGCCATCCAGAACGGTAGCCTCCCCTGCAGCATCCCAAAGGCGGACTAACCAACTAATTATAGATTCATCGGGTTGTCGCCTGTAGTCCTTTCTTAGGCCTCGAAGGTCCTTTAAGGAAAGAGAATCAATATTGGTTCCAGAATCTGTACCCCTCGATGTGGCTTCTGATTTTGGTGAAGGTCCTTCTCCTGGATCATCATCATCATCCTCCACCTTGCGATTGGTCTTGCTTTTACACTTTCCACCTCTTGTATTAGCAGCAACAGCCACTGGTTGAGGCCTACTGTCTCGTTCAGTTACTGGCCTGGAGCCTGGGATATTAGCTGCAGCCTGAGTGACTGGAATAGTAACTAACTTATCTCCCTGTTCCCTTTCTTCTATCTGCTGCCCTGCGGTATCTAGCAGAGTATGATAAACATATGCCAGGGCCCAGCTCACTACAATAATCCTTTTCTCTTTAGTACTACCATGGCACTTCTCTTTTACGTATTTTGCCACCTCAGCTGGGTTCTGAATTTGTTCAGATGGGAAGTCCCAGACTATAGGATCAGAGAATTCCTTTAAAATTTGGCCCATATCCTCCCATTTCCCACTCCACTCAAGATTTCTCCTGCTTGGCTTTACTCCTAAATCAGAAGTCTCATTAGCCCCTTTGGAAATCTCAGCATTCATTTTATATAAACTGCGGACAGTATAGAAAAAACTTATTAAATTAAATGCCAGAAAGATGGTCTCTTTAACACTCAGGGGAGACTGAACATTTTCTAATAGAGATGTAAGCAATCCAAAGGAGAAGAAGGAGAACAGGGGCTGGAAAACCCCTTCCCCTGCTTCTCCCCCAACAAACTGAGTAAACAACCATAACAAAGAACCAAACACTTCTGGAACGGATTCCAGCATTTTTGTAACCCTTCTGTAAATCATTACAAACAAGCCCAGCCCAATGAGTATTCTGGTTAGTATCCCATGGCTAAAAGAAGTTCTTATTAGGGAAAATACCAGAGCTATTTCTGGGTAAGGAAGTAACCCTAGGTACCACAGAGGTATTAAAACTTCAAAAAACCCTAGGGAGCAGAAATACCGGCAGGCTTCCACCCCAAATGACATTATGAATCCGGAAAAAACCATGACAATACACCCACACAGCAATTAGAACCACCAATATTATTATTAAGTTTTTTCCACTTCCTCTGGCCCTTTCCCGGCCAACGCACCAAAAGTATACTGTCCTGGTTTAGGACAAATTAGGGGAAGGTCTCCAGAAGGAGCCCCC
>JANPWX010019719.1:756312-776053 GCA_024734555.1 Trochalopteron elliotii | reverse complement strand
GGGGGCGGGGGGAAGAGAGAGAGAGGGGAGGGAAAAAAAAAAGGGGGACAAAAACAAAAGCAAAAGCAAAAAAAAAAACAAAGCCAGAAGCAAAGTAAAGCAAAGCTAGTAGTAAAGCAAAGCAAAGCAAAGCAAAGCCTGCAGCCAAGCCGAGCAAGCAGCCAAAAGCCAAAAACCAGTAGCCCCACCGCGGCAAAACACCCCATCGGGGGGCAGGGGGGCAGCTGTTAGACATAACAGTGCAGTACATAGAGATAAAGCTGCACGATTGGGATAGGAGGCGCCGTCAACCCAGGACATACATATACATATTCATATACTCTAAAAAGACCAAAGGACCTGTCAACCAATAAAAAGATAGCAAGGAATGAAGGAGGTACAATATTATTCACCCAGTTTGAATGTGGACTGAATACAGAAACTGCCTTACTTTTTAGGAAAAAAAACCCCAAAGGTTACTTTATTGTTTCAAGTTATGTCTATTCCAGGAACTTCTTTTGCAAAAGGCAGTCAGCCCACAGATTATCCCAATAAAGAGCTATTGGCAGCTAGATGAAATTGACACAAAGGGCAAGTTTTGATTTTTAGATTCTGTTTTTGAAAAGGCATTTCCATGAAAAGCAACCTGGCATTTTTAGTAACTTAAATGTGAAATAGAATTATTATATTTAGGGTACATTTGTCCAAGTTATATTTTCAAAGTGCAAGCATTGTTCTTAATTGGTATGGTAGAGAAACCTAAGGAAGCTCTTAATGCAAAAGAAAATCTAAAAAATATGCTATACACTTGCTGACAAATAGCATATTATCACAGATATATTCTTCCTCTTTCATGTAAACATATATCTTGCAAATTAGTAGTAACTATTAGAATTTTGGGGTCTTGATTGATGTTACTTCACTTTGTATTTGCAGAGAAATTATTTTACTTTTTGATGTGCTATATAATGCATTCAGCTGCTCAGTACTGAAGCCAAATATATGGATTTAAAGGCTAAGTTGTAGCCTTTTTTTTCTGTTCAGGGAGTTTTTAATGAGAACACCTTAATCAAAGAAAATATTTGTTAAGTAGGCAACACTTGCACTGCACTGAGATACAGGCTATGCTTCTGTGAACCTTACAGAAGAAAGTCAAGACACAAAAGTACTATAAACTTGAGAGGCTATAAAGTACTTTCTTACTTACATTGTAGTTATGTGTCCCTGCCGAAGGGGAACTGAAATGAAGAGACGTTGGCTCCAGAGTGCAGTGGGGTGAACATCTGAGTTCATAGTAGCTTTTCTGAGAAGCAGATCCATTGAAATTGCACTTCCTGTGGTGCTGTGCTGAATGCAGTTTTGTGACCATCCTTGTGTCATTCTCAAGAAGGAAAATGACTGGATGACCAAGTAAACACTCTACTCTTCTGCCTCTGTCACTGCATGTGGGTGAGTCACATTGCCAAGGTCACCCAGATGCCTCTGTTTTCTCTTTTCCACTATAATACATCCACTTCATTTGAAAGGGGCCACTTACTGCACAGGTACAATTATCTGACTGTGAACAAATAAAAAGGGCAGGCGCTAGAAGATTTGGAACTATTAATTTTTCAGACATAAGCACAGATAAAGCAGGGCTTGACCTTTTCAGAGGTTCCTAATGTCTTTCCTTCCAAACTTTATTGCAAGAAAGTTACATGCAAAAAGGTTAGGAAAAGTTCTCTCTGGTGTCTGACTAGATTCACACTCACATTTTCCTGGAGGAATAGATGTGTCTACCTAGAGGCAAATCTGGTGTTTCTGCTGGAGAAAGACTTGACCACATCTTATGTATTTGATAAATATCAAGTTTATATTCAGCAAAGCAATTGTTTCAATACTATGATGTTTACCCTTGAAGACAACCTCAGTCTCGAACAAAATTTTTGGAGCGTCTCCTATATTAATGTTTTTTCAGGAATCAGTTTGTTTTATTCCGCAGTAACATATTGTACTTACACACCAACAGGACAAAAATAGATTGAAGGAAAAACAGAGCAGCTATCCTTTAAACTCATTAGAACGAAGCAGTGAACATTTTTAGTGTGATCTCTGTTGACCCAAATCCATAAAATCTCCATCTTATTTAAACTAAAAATAATTTATGCATGGTTTTCCTCATCGCATGCCTGTTTTCATCTCATACCACCAAGGACTAAGCTAGTAGGGATTGAAAAACCTTATTTGTTTGTAAAAAGTGACTGATATCTGAATGCTGACCAGTGCTGATACATGTGAAATGAACCTTGTGTTTGTAGCCAATGGCAGTACCAATGACAGCCCCCTGCTCCATCAACAATCTCTAGTCCTACAAGAAACAGAGAATTTTATTGGATGTAAGATATCAAAACTACAATTATCTTTCTGGATTTCCCCAAAATACAGAGTATTCTGCACTACCTGGACTTCACTGAGCATCTCAGGAAACTGTTATTTGAAGAAACCTTAGATTGTTAGGTCTTTAGACACCACTTCTTCTACAGCTGACTTTTCCCTGGTTTTGGAAGAGCATTCTACTGTGAAAGGTTGTAGGAGGAGAAAATCAGACCATAGTTAAATTAAGAGCTACAGTCCCTACTGTCAGGAAATGTTCATACCTTCAAAATGTGATGATGGTTGTACTTCAAGAAAGATGTGGAAAATGTGGGAAATTTGTCATTAATCATGAAGTCATATAGTTGTAGAATGGTTTGAGATGGAAAGGACCTCAAGATCATCCAGATCTGACCCTCCTGACACAGGCAGGGACACCTCACACTGGAACAGGTCACTCAGAGCCACATCCACCCTGGTCTTGAACACCTCAAGTGTTGGAATCTGCAATCTCTCTGAGGGCAAACTTTCAGTGACTCACCATCCTCACAGTAAAGAATTTCTTCTATGATCTTATCTAAACCTATTCTCCTTCAGCTAAAAGCCATCTCCCCATACCTTATCACTACATGCCCTTGTGAAAAGTGCTTTTCCAGGCAACAAGAAATTTGGCATTCTTCAGGTACTGGAATGTGCTATGATTTCCTCAGCACCTTCTCTTCCCCAGTCTAAACAGCTCCAACTCTCCCAGCTTGTCTTCACAGAAAAACAATGAAGAACTAAGATTTTAAAAAGGTATTTCACTATTTGGAATATTGAAGGAACGGTGAATTCAGCTTTACCTGCCAACCGCATTTTCATTGACTTGGAATATTTCCTGAAACAAATTTCAGTATTACAAACCATTTTTTTCTAGAAGTTACATAATAATTGGTGAAAAATAGATTTGTTGTATAAACTGTAAATATCATATCTCTGCTATCATATCTTCATTTGTCTACACCATTTAATTTATCATCTGATATTTTATAGGTATGCATAAGTATCTGCATCTCACAAGCTTTTTTGAATACCTATTCATGTTTTCTTTTCTTTTTGGCTTTGGATTTGTACTCTGTTGTCATATTGTCACCTACAGCTGAAGTATTTAAAAAAATATTTAAAAAGCAAGAGGCTAATATTTAAATGTAATTTTTGTTCCTAAACACAGTGCAGTCATTAGACAAAACAATAAAGAAATGAAAAAAAAAGACAGACAAGAGAGTCAGGGAAAAAGAAAACTTTAAATTAAGAAAAATGCTGAATTCATGTCTGGTCTTTTTTATTCAATCAGAAGTCTTCTCATCTGCAGTGTAGGTGCTAAAATGGTCCTAACTTTCCCATTATTTCTCTGTACAATATTAACAGTGGTTTGTTGACTGGAGGTCACAAAAAGACATTCATTAGCTGAACTAAGTTATAATTTTTTTTTAACTCCAAAAAGCCTGGAAAAATGCATTTCTATTTAGTTATCACGCATATTTCCTTTAGATTTTGCTGATAATGAATACCTTTTCTCACTGAAGTGGCATTGATCACAAATTTACACAGTTGCCTAACTGATTCAACATGACAAATGTCACAGACCAGACTTCCAGAGCCATTGCTTTTGCATACGTATAGTGAAATCAATTTAAAAGGCAATCCATACTACACGTGTAGAGAAGTAGTTATTAACACAGTATTATAAAGAAGTCAATCCCTCCAAGAAGATTTACTTCTGAGTAGAGGTATGCAATTTATTTCATTAAGTTAAAAGTGGTGCACAGACTTCTTTCCCTTTTTACTCCCATATTACCTCTTTCATAATCCTGGTTCGCAATCACTGCAGTGAATGTCATGAAAGCTAATCGATTCATTTCAGTTTAGGAAAAAATGCCCCCAACTGATGTTTTAGCTGTCTTTTTAACAACATTAAATGGCTGGAAACTGTTGAAGTGAAAGAATTTTACTGCTTGCTGCAAGTGAATAGTGTAAACAGTATTGATCTGCTATGAGGGCTTTACAGTAGAGAAACATTCAGTACGTTATTTAAAGGATAAATATCTATTTGATTTATTCCTAGCTTTTATCTAGACATTAATAAGATAGCTTTTCCTTCCTTTGCAAAGCTTTCTTTAAAACAAAAATGGCATTCAGGCCTCTGTTTTAGATGGACTTGCCCCTATTATCATCAATAAAAGCTGAAATCCTCTCAGGAAGAAAAGGAAATAAAGCAGTGGTGGAAGATTTGATCCTCCTGTAAGTGATGAAAGTGAGAACTGAGCATCAAGAAGAGGAAGTGAGAAATTATTCAGATCTTCCAAGCTGGAGCCAGATGCCAGAAGGCAAAGCTAGACATACTAGAAGGCACAACCTGGAATCTTCAAATCTGCTACAGGTTTGGTTTTGATAATATTAATCAAAAAACTCTGAAAGTGACAACTCAGAGATCACAAACTTGGAACAATGAGAGCTAAAGGACCCCCAGAGGCTACAATCATGACATGGGAAAAAACCCAACATGCAATTTTTCACATATGATATCAAGGACATTTTTCATGACTTGTTCAGTGCTTTCCAGAGAAAGGAGGGGGTTTGTTGCTTTCAACACACTGCATTTGATTCCTTTGTTAATAGATCTACACAAACAGAAAAGCAGAAACTGCTGTTAGTGATTGCATGGTTAGTTTATAGTATTTTATGCTTTTATTTTCGTTGCATGGTTTCACTGCCCTCATTGAAGTAAGTCAGTCCATCAGATATCCTTTTCTTAGCAGTTTGCATTCATGGACTGCGGAGCAAAGTGCTTTGAGCTCCTTTACAGAGACACACAGTGATCAGGTCTAACTTTAGCTGGCATGACAAAAAAAAGAAAAATGTTTTTTCTCCTCTCAGAAGAAGCCGAAGTGCACTTTAACTCACCTACTGCAGCAGACCAGTCTGTACAAGATTTCAGTGTAAACTGACAGTAGAAGAGATGAATTAGCATAACTGACTGTTTCACTTGTGGAATTAAATAGCCTTTTACTGCAGATGTTTACCAAGGAAAATGTTCCCTAGTGGAAGACTATAAACAGTTAAGATGAGAATTTTAATTGCTGTTATGCAATTGGTTATGGAAAGGTTTTATATTAAATGCCATGTGAAAACCAATCAACGTTTTTGAAAAAAAAAAAAAAAAAAAAAAAGCTCAGTAGCTCAGTATTTGGACATATTAGTATTTCACGCAGGAAGGAGGTACCTTCTAAATTTTTCTTCCCATTCCTTCCATCTGACTTTTAAAAACAATTTCCTTAAGATGGCTAAGTCACATTTCAATGAGATAAGAGCAACCACCTAATAGCAAAAACACCTGACCCCCATCATCCTTTTCTTCTGAATGCAGCTGAAAAATTGCAGTATGGACCCTTGCCTTTCTCCCTCTTCAGAAACAACTAAGTAGTTTGAGTACTCCTTTTGGGAAGAATTCAAATGATTAATTTTTTCACATGATGATAATTTGCTTTCCACGGGAAACACCTAAGAGCAATGATGTAGGATGTTATAGGGTTTTTTTCAAATCTTCCACTAGAAACTCTTCCATTTTGCATGAAACTATTAAATATTCACCACCTCTCTCACCAGAAGGATGAAGGGAAAGGACATAATGGCTAGCTCTGAGACCTGGCGTTCTTGCTCCAATGGATACTTCAATTCCCTGCTCCAGTTGGTTCATGAGCTGGGACCCATGTCTTCTTCTTCCCAAGTGAATGCAGTAACAGACTATCGAATCATGCTTAGCTTCTTCTCTAGAATAATTATTTACTGGGCCTTACAAGGTGCAACAATATTTGATTACTAGAGCACTCACAGCAGAAACATATATTCAACGCTTCATTCTTGCCTGCTTCTCTCTGTGGAGCCAAATGAAGAATCCTGTTGTCCTACTTGCCTAAAGAGGAAAGGACAGTACCCCCTTCACCGCACCTAGAATGCCTTGCAGTGATGTACACTCCATGTATTTGCATTAAGTAACATGTATGAAGACATGGATGTAATTTTTGTTTAAAAGAGGACTGTGAATTCTGAGCACAGCCATTAGGTACGAATGTCCCATAGTCACTGGGGCACCTAAGGAATGTAAAATCTACTGGGGGGCAGCTGCATCTGGGTAGGGCTTTTAACTGACAGAAAACTCCAGAAGAGATGGCACACATTAAATAAACTTTTTCAACAAATTATGGGATAGACACCATGTTTATTGAGATTACATCATGATGGCTTTTTTTGAGAGAGAAAAAAAATCACAATTTTAATGAAAACATATTGGAACCAAAGAAACAATTTGGTGATGCTTCTAAGGTGGACACTATCTTGGTAGGCAGCACTAATTGCTGCAATAGCTTTTAGGTGTTCTAATGCACTCAAGTGAATTATGCACCACACTGCTTCTGAATGACACAGCCATTTCTGACTCCATTAATATGGAAGATTTCAGCCAAATGCTTTTAAACGATAGCTCCTCTTTATTTGTAATTTCAGAGTCTATTGATTTCCTTCTGTTCCCTTCATTATGATTTCAATTGATTACCTTGGCAACTGCAATAACAATGATTGCACTTGACACTGTCTGAGACTCTCGAGATGCTATTTGAATAGGAATGGTATAATTTGGGGGAAAATGGCTACAGGAACCTGCCATTAATGTTACACTTACACTTTACTTTTATTGACTTCCTTCTCTTTCTAACAGGCCCTTGTCAGAGACTCTCTTGCAAATATTGGTTAGGATTTCAGTGACTCCTTGAAATAAAAGATTTCTTATTAACAAAGAGAACGCTTTTTGTGCTAGGTGTTTTTCTCAGCACTGTGACAATTCTGGGAAACGTCCCACCCTAGATTTTTGTTCCCTTGTCAGAAAACTACCAGTTTTTATAAACAATGTCCCCGGCCAAGGGCTTTCTTTTACTAACTGTATTATGTCATTGCACATAGAAGAATTTCAAGTACAAAGGCATTACTTTGGATTAAAAGTTAATATGGATTTATTCAGTTTCATTGCATCCTATGCCATATAGATGAAAAATTCCACATATCTTTCTCAGGGCAAAAGTGGCTGTTTATATCATGCAGCATTCCAGTTCTTCAGTGTACACTTTAGCTTTATTCAAGAACTGTCCACAGTGTAGTACCTACCTTTGGAAATAATACTATACTGGAGGTCTGTTTTCTTGTTCAAGGTATGCCAGAATTGTATTTCCGTCAGAGGAAATATTGCAGATAAGAGGTTAAAGCAAAAGAGGTTAAATCCTTCTCTGAATATTACAAAGGTAACTCACATTTATGAATATAATTTTAGAAAGAAACAACTTCAGTTTCCTGTTTGTCACTGTGTCCATGACCTTTCATTTTGATTTTAAGCCACAAGACCAACAATATCTTCTGATTAAAGCAACTTTCTACAAATGTCATTCATTTGGTACTTTATATAATACTAATATTTCCACTTCAAAAACTACCATTTCAATTTCAAAAAGGAAGAAAGGCTACACCAAAAAAATGGATCCCTCTCCTTAAAATTCTCCTAGGGAATTGGATGTGATATATAGCAAAGGAGTAATTTTAGCTTTTAGTTATCAGTTGTTCAGTTGCAGTGAAGAGCAGTGCTCTTCTTCCCCAGCCACTTTATTATAGGGAAGCTGAATAATTACAATTAGTGACTATTGATAGTTGAAGTCATAGGTTAGGAGAGGAGCACTGGGAGTCGAACATGGTAATTTTCTTCAACATGATAGCACCCTTCTGCAATCTGACCAACAGATTCAAGTAGTATGAGAGTCAAAAAAGGTAACTGTAGAGTAATGAATATTGCATGCTGTCACTATACTGTCTACTGAGAATATTTATCCATAATTATCCATATCAAAAATGGAAGTGAACTTTTCCTTTTATCCC
The DNA here is from genome assembly GCA_024734555.1 of Trochalopteron elliotii. Lineage (NCBI taxonomy): Eukaryota > Metazoa > Chordata > Aves > Passeriformes > Leiothrichidae > Trochalopteron > Trochalopteron elliotii. The sequence goes on along the minus strand of JANPWX010019719.1, from coordinate 767,767 downwards.
TTGTCCTGATATGCTTGGTGAAGTAAGAAAACTCTTGGGTAGCCCAAGTCAGTCTTTGATCAGACTTTATAGACATGAAATTCAACTATGCAGAAATTTTTTTAAAGTGATTCAACCTGTTACATTATCTCTGGTGTCATTCAGGGCAATGCAAATTTTACCCTAACTCACATGGAAACAGCTTTAGAAACTATGTTAAAGGAGTTCCTGAAAATTTCTGATTCAATCTCTTAAGACGGGTCCAAGTAGAAAATGGGCAGTGTCATTATATTGATCTATATAGTTGTTTAACATGAATTATGAAGAAATGTGAGAAGTTTAATTTCATAAAATGCCATCTTGTCTTTCAACTAATAGCTAGATGTTACAGCCAAGTCAGGAAAAACAGGCCACATCAGTAACTGGAAAGGCAAACTTCAAAATAAGACAAGTTCTTTGGAGGACAATAAAAAAGTATAGTTCAACAGAATATTGTACAAAGTGATCTGGTCACCCAATAGGGAAAACCCAAATCATTTGAGAAAATGGATACATTACCCAGATATCCTATTTCTGTAATTAATTCACTTAGGAAGCCTAGAGGAGTTCTCAGCCACACAGCCTGAGATTTGGTAAAGGGTTGATTAGAATAATAATTATTTTCTAAATAAAAGAGGGGGATATCTAGCTGCAAACCTGTAAGATCCTTGGCAGGAGAAAGAGACATAGATTAGACAAGAAGGAGACAGAGTGACAGAGAATTTTATGGTAACTCCTTGCATGTGCAGATGTGTCATCTCATTGTTGTCGAGTAAACAATGGAAAGGAAATCACTAAATTTAGGTGTTATAATGAAATGGTGTTAGTGTAGGTCAAAAGCAATTAAACTGTAGTAATGAATATTGGGAGTAATTCAAGCGTAACTATATAAAATATTAAATATTAATGAATTTATTTAGCTGTATTCAAGTTTCTTTAAGTTCACATAGTCATACTTGTTTTGAATGGTTCTCACTGTTATGCTACCAGAGAAGAAACTTGAATTTTCACTTCACTGTTGACCTAGAAACACAGAGACACCTGAACTTGAATCACCACATCAAATGTAGGCAATGCTGACTTAACAGTTTATCAGCAGCCACTGCAGCAATTTGTTTATGTTATGTTTTTTAGATATTGTTGTGGCGGGCAGGAGACTGTCTGCTTCTTTAAGACATCTGGCCAAGGGCCCTTTTCTATGGAAAAAGTGGGTAATAAGGAAAGGAGGAAACTTTAAACAAGAAACTTCAGAAACCTGATTAACAAGAAACAGTGAGAGACATCAAGTCTGCCCATTCACATTAACTGAGGAGGACATGTAAGAGTACAAGAATGTTTTTTCCAACACAGTTTTCTGATCATGGATGTGGTTAGGTGGGAAACTGAGTGAAAAAAGGGAAGCCAGAAATAAAATATACAGACACACATGTCTAACAAACCAAAAATGGAGACAATGACAAGAGACAACCTCACTAATCAATCACATCAGGTGATATGGTAGCAGGAGACTGCAGATGCTCTTTGAAGGAAGATCAATTTCCCTCATTGTTATTGTTTCTTGTTCTGTTACAGTTAGATGTAATGATAAGGTTCTGATTTTCAGTTCTACTAATACTACTGATTTGTTTCCTAGATTTATATGCAAGGTGGTTGTCCTTTATACTGGTAAGCATAACATCAAGAAATAAAAAAGCTTTATCACAGGAATTAAGTATGTTTGGGAACTTACTTACAGATGGCTGTGGGTTGAAGGTTTATTCCATCAAAAGCTTCCATTTTCTTCCCTTCTGCCAGTTTATTGTTTTATTTCTCCAGTAGTCTCTACTCTTTAATCTCTTTCTTATCTCTGTTCTCCCAATTTTTTTCCTATCTCCCTTCTTTTTTTCCAGCTTCTTACTGTTGTGTCGCTCTGCTTTTTATGGACTCCTCTTCTTTCTTCATTTGGCTGCCCTTAAAGTGTTTGTGAGTGCTGCTGCATGACTACTCTGGGCAGAAGGAAGACAATGCCCTTCACAGGACTGGAGGACAGTTGAGTCTGAAGCCTCTCATAAATGTATAGGAAGTACTTCCCTTCTTTGAGGTTACAGCAACAGGACAGTGGAACTGCCTGCTTGGAAAAATCCTTCAGTCCTCTCCTTTTCTTGCTTTGGAAACTTTTCTTGCCTTTTCTGTTCATTTTCTGGGCTGGCCCTTGGTTCCCTTTTCCCAAAATTTTATGGGAATTTCTGCGTTCTTTGACTGCCACATAGCATTGAAAAAGCCCCAGATTACTTCAAAAGCGTTGACAAAGAACTGTGAATTACTGTTTTAAAGCCTAAAATATTATTGTCTCAACTTCTAAGTTTTACACCTTTTTGGTACGTTTAAGCAGAAAGCAATGTGAAATTCAGAATCAGAAATGTGTGTCCTGGGTTGTGGTGTAGAACGTGCACGGAGTATTCTACCACCATCTTCATGAACTGTTGAAACCAATTGCTGAAGCAGCATTCTTCCAGACTGTCCCCTCCCTCTTTCTGTTAGGGTGTCTTTTGTTAAGGTGTCCTCTGCTAATGGGTCTTTTGATAACGTGTTTTCTGTTAATGGCCTGCTGATGACTTACAGATAACTCCCACCAGGAGTTATCTCCTGTTAATGGGCCATCAAGGACCCCCCTGTATGACTCATTATTCCATTGTGAGATGCTCCACCCAGGGGGAGGAGCCAAGCATTCTCACCTGCATATAATCTGGGATCTGGGACAATACGGGGTACCTTACCCACTGGATCTACAGAGGATCAGAGCTACCAGACCTTTCTACGGGATTGCTGCTTCCATCATCTTGCTCAGGTTGTATTCTGACTCTGTCAGGGGTCTTTTGTATTATTGCATTTATTTTATTTCCTTTTTTTCTTTTCCTATTAAATTGTATTTCTGACTTGGAGCCTCTCACTAGTTTTGTTTTCAAACCATCACAATGTGCTTGGCTGCAATAAAGTTTTGCCACAGTTGTTGATAACGTCACTTTCCAGCCCACATTTCATCAAACTGTTTTGCTGTAATGATTCTTTTGTTTAGGGATAGAAGCCTCTTGTGTGTTTTTACCCCTTTAAGAATGTTACTACTTGTCTATACAGGCCTGCATAGATGTGTGACACACAGTACTGACATCATGATGCAAAAAGTATATCCACCACACACACACAGAGATACACAGACACACACAGACACACGCACACAATTTCATCACAAATGGAAGCCACTCTCCACTTTCTTTCTTCTAAGTTCTAGCCTGCTTTACATCACTGAGGAAGCAACATTTTGGCTTATATATCTGAGTGATGCAAGTATGAGATTTAACTCTGTACATGCAATGCCTATAAAGGTCAGGTAGAAACAGATGTACTTCTATGTAGAAAATGAACCTTTTAACAAGTATTGACTTTTGTGGGAATATTTGAAGAAAAAGTACCTTTCAATAATAGTGTATTGTATTGAATTAATGTATCAAGAATTGCCTCTTGAGATATTGTATCAGAATAGTACCATTACGTTCCTAAATGCAATTAGGATTAAGTATGTTTGGGAACTTACTTACAGATGGCTGTGGGTTGAAGGTTTATTCCATCAAAAGCTTCCATTTTCTTGGAAAATTTACCTGACAGTTTAGTCACAATGCATAATTGTCACACACCTGTAGGATCAAAAAGATACACAGAATACTATAGGTAATACAGGTTTGAGGATTTTTTAGTAGAAAAGTTTTCAAACTCCCCTAAAAAATGAGCTAACTCAGATAAAGATTTTTTGGTTCAGCCTCAATTCTACTTATGGTTCCTATTTCTTATTCTCTTTCCAAAGGAAAAAATATTGAGTTTCACTCTGGTTTGCCAAGTTGCTGACTACAGTGGAGAATATCACTTCTCTGAATAGCAGTCTAACATTTAAAAACAGCCTACAGGTGCGCTTTGTCTACCATTTGGTGTGATGAAGCAAGCACAATATCTTATTACATTGACTTCTGTACCTTACAGAGAATTCAATATCAAGCTATTTCTTTCCTTTTCACATAAGTTTTTTCACATTTTTTTTTGTCTGATGGCACATTGCAAATATTGTTAAGTAAACAAAGTGCTGTTTGGTTTTTGGTGTAAGATATTCCAATAATAGAAAAAAAACCCCACTCAACAAACTTCCATCATGGCAAAAATAATGAATAATTCTTTTCTTCACAGAATGAAAAGATTGCTCTGAAAATGGTAAGTCCATTAAAGGGCAGTACTTGCTCTTAGCTTGTAAGTACTGTGGCTTAAAATGTATTAAAGAAGCTAACGGAATTAGCTGACTATAATTAGGGCTGATAGAAATGGTAGATTGAAGTTGGCACAGTAAAATATCTCATTCAATTGGACAGTTTTTTAATACCTCCTTCTGTGGTCAGGAGTTGTCTAATCAGGCATCTTCATGGGCTATGCTTCATTTAATGGATGTCATGAACTTTCTTGTAGTGGTTCTCCTTATGAAATATGTTCAATTATGTGAAAAGCCAGAAATCAAAGAAATTAATCCTAAAATATCAATTTAAGGAGCTTTAAGTGCTGAAGAATTGTACTTCCCTTTGTTTGCTTGGTTTGGAAAAGTGAAAGTCCAGAAAAGCTGTAACTGTCACCAACTCCTCAGTTTTGTCTTTTCAAAGACAACCTCAGCACTTCATAGTAATTCTTCCTGAGATACATCAGTTATTTCTTCCCCTTTCAACTCATCATGCCTTGCAGCAAAAAAAGTGCAAAAATATCCTGCTCCCCAACACTCCCGCATCCCTAAACCAAACACAAGAATGGGAAATACTTTCAGCATTCTGCTTTTCTAAAGTTTTGCTTTGACTTATGTCGTATCTTTCCTAATTCCAAGTTGAACCTTTTGGTACATCTCATTCAGCCACTCTTGCCACTTTGGTTCCTTTGTTTCCACTCAGCCTTTCCACTGCAGGAGTTTTGCTAGAGCTTCTGAACAGGTACAACGTCCTGCCTTGTCACACACTCTCAAGGAAATAAATTGGAGAAGACCTCTGATTCCAAACAAGTTTCCTGCAACTGGCCTCAGTCCTGTGGCTGAAGCTGTCAGAGTGAAGATACCTGGATTCCTATTCATCTTTGATCACCTGCCACAGATCAGATTTCAGGAGAAGATACCACCCAGTAAAGCTTTTACTTCCTGACTACTCCTCCTGACTACTCTACTGCCTGAAGCAAGTCATGATATCCTACGTCCTGGGCTTCCAGCTGCAAGTCAAAAAGGAGGTGTAGAGTATGTGAACAGACAAAACATGAGATAATGTGCAGTGCCAAAATGCATATCAGAATCATAAGGGCATGAAAATTTTGCTCATTTTAATTAAAGGAATATGTTAAGGAACAGAGTTGACATACATATATAATGCTTTATGTAACAAGATTGCAATCGCAGTAAAAATTATTGCCTTTCTGTAAAGGAAATGGCAACCTGGACTTTTTAATTTGTGTCAAGACAAGGTAGCTACATATGAGACATCTTATGATACAGCCCCAGGATAATAATTAATAAATATGAAAATAGTTAGCAAACCCTAAAAGAGCTTTTAGACAAGTATATACATTAAGAACTATTAACAAGTAACAAAAATCACTTGCATTTCCTTCACTTAGGACCACCTTCTTCCCATACTGCCAAAAGTTCAGTTCTTGACATGCCGGGTCATTTCTGGATATAAAAGAATTTAAAGTAGAATTAAGGCTTGACATTTGTATAGGTATAAGTGTTTTTGGAAAAAAAAAACTGTCTACAATATTGATTTCGGTAGACAGAATGAGACTACTTCAAGTTTTCTATTTGCAAGCTGGATTATTCAGTGTGAATAAAACTGTCTCAAATTTCTCAGCTTAAGCTCTTAGCAGAAGCACAGATTCATATAGAACAAATAATCTGAAAATTTATTTCAGCTTTGCCAAATTTTCCTGAAAGTCCAAAATACCTAATTAAAACACAGTCTCCTTAAAATGTATTTTATGTTCATCTTTCTAGTTACTGGATTCACTTTTATGTGCAGTAACTAAATTGAAAAATGTCAAAAAAAACCTCGAGTAAGTACTGTTCACTTAATAAAGTAGAGAACAGCATAGCTTCTCAATCTATATTCATGTGGATCTGTTCTTAGACATGATCTGAAGCAGTATGTGTCTGAAAGATTTTGTTTAGAGCAGCCATAGAAAAGTCTAAAGAAAAATATTGGCACTGCTACAGGTCTTGACTTGGAGACTTAATACTCCTGTATAGGAACCTCTTTCTCACTGAAGGCTTAACATGCATATGAAAGTACTCCATCAATGAATAACACAGAAAAAGAACTTATTTATTGTTAACCCAGCCTGGAACCATATCAGCAGTGAGCTCTGAGTTCTGAAGAGCCAACTTGCTCCAGATGACGAACTGGTCATCTGCACATCATTAAGGATAAACTGTTGCAAGGCAGGGAACTCAAAAGGCAATTTTTTTTTTGCTATCTGATTGGCATCTAGACATATTTAGTAAGAACTAAAACATTTTATGCAATGGAAAGAAACAACTTTTTATATTAAAAAGCATTCTTTAACATTTTCCTTACAAGCCAAGTATATTTGGTATTTTCCATCTGCCTAAAGTGAATCAGTTAAGCCAAAAGTTGTCAAAGTGGTTGTGAGTGAGGAAAAACAGATGCTGAATTCCTTTCAGAGTAATAAATGCATGTTTTCCTGGTAAGCTCCTATACACTGTTCAAAAAAATTGCAAGTAATAAGACAGTTGGATTACTAAAAGCTTCTCCCACACAAAACTGGTATGCTTGCCAGCCACTGCTCTATCTGTCTGCTCCTTGCTGAAGAAAGTTTGCAACCTTTTACTGGGACAGCAGCAGCATGTTAGCAGGACTCAGGCATATGCCTGTCCTTCCCATCCTTGATATACCTAAGAAATTTGGGGTTTAGGCATTTTTTAAGATTCAGACAAGAAATTAGCACGATCCTTTAACAAAGTCACCAAGCTGAAAATGTCTCCATATTATAAGGGAAATCAAGGACCTAGTGCAGGCCTTTAGAATCCTAAGAATGATTGCATCTCCCTTGGAAGGGAGTGACATCTGACTAAATGTTGTCTGCTGTCATCAGTAACCTGGTAGTCCAGCAGGTTACTGATCAAGGTAACAAGCACCATGGTGTAAGCAGGTGGCATGAACGAGCCTGCGAGCACAGAGCATCATCCAAAAACTGCTGGTGAGCATGCAGAGACATTGAACAATGCACAGAAAGTCAGCCCTGCACTTTATAACACAGGGAATAGGCAGGTACAGTGAGGGCCTGTTTCCTTAGTCTGTTCTGCATCATTCTCATTACTCAAATCAGTTTAAAATCCCATATGGAGTTCTGCCAGCTAAAATATTTTGAATGGATGCTAAATGAAGTGTTTTTTCATCTTAGTTTCCAGGGTTGTTTAATTTAGTTTTTCTTCAAAGTACTTTAAAATTTAAATTTATACAATTATTATTCTTCCCTTCTCTTTTGCCCTTGCTCTTCTACTTCTTCTTTTCTTCATTATGTTACCCCCTAATAATTATCTTTCTGGATATTATTCCATCATTTTCTAAGAAGTTATTTAAATATGTAGTGAGCTAAAATCCTTCTGATTGAACTTATGAACATTATGTTCAATAGGAAAACTGCCTGTCAAACCTCTGTATTTTTATTGTCATTGTAGCATGGACCACTTTGATGACATGTTTCAATCATATTCCCTATTAATTATACACACACATTTCCTCCTGCTTCAACTGTCAACAAGATTTTTAAGTTGTTGGAATACACTGCATACTTGGAATACTTACATCAGCTCTATACTTACAATTTTTTTGCAAGAGAGTTGGAAAAGGACTTTGTACAGGAAACCTGTAAAATCAATGATGCTTAGAAACAGTTGTACAAGATACATGCTACAAGATTTTGAGGCTTACTTTTCTGAGTTTCAGCATAATGCCCATTAAATAAACTACAGTTCCATAGTTTACCCATAAGCTTGCTTTTGTTTTCTTCTTTTTTTTCTTTGGTAAAAATTTATGCACTCTTTGGCAGAAGCAGCAAACAGTTTCCAGGTATTAGCCTGCCAAGGCAAATCATAAATTATGCTTAAAGGGAAACCCATTACTGAGCTTCAATCATTTATTGCATAATGAATGTATATTTCAGATACAGTGAAACATTTATAAGGTTACTGAAAGTATAGCAATTAATTAAGCATAGGTGAAGGCATACAGTGCATTTAGTATTTACGAGTTTGCTGGTGATATATTGTATAGGCTATTAAATATAGCTTAAATATATCTCATCTCATCTCATCTCATCCTCTCCCTGCTCAAAGCCCCAGACTCTTATTATATCATTACTGAAAGTAACTAAAAACATTTATGATGAATCATTCATTAACAAAACACTTAATTTACTATAAAAAAACCAGAAAGCTGTCTTTTTCTTATTAAGATAATAGCAAAAATTAATCTGGCACATCATAAAGGTTAGATTACACATCTCAAGTGGTCTTTTTTTGGTTGCAGTTATGATCACATTCTTCCTCCAAGCTGAGAAATGTCTGTTCACATTTCATACGCATTCACTGAATGGAAGTAGCCAGATCTCCTCTGTTATAATTTTCAAGTTCTGAAATGAGGTAAGATTGGAAATACTCCCATCCTCCATTTCTGTTTCTAGTAATTCACATGTTTTGGGCTCATGAATGTGGTTTGTGATTCTGTATGAGAACATTGGCATAAATAATAATCAAATCAATCAAAATATTTATTGTATTGACTAAGGGTATAACAAATATGGTTTTTGCCTGTATGAGAAAAGTATGCATGGATCAAATACTTATAATAAAGATCACATTTGAAGCATATTCAATATCCATGTATCTACTGAGAGTTTCTACACATTTAAGAAACTGTGATGATGGAAATTGAATGCAGGGACTATTTTACGTAAAAAACACAAATAAAATTTGACACCCGACTACAAAAGCAGAGTGGAATGAACTTGTCACCAAGAAAGTTAAGCTCAGAATAAACTTTTATACAACATATACCATTGCAGCTGCTGGCGCAAAGCCTACCTGAGGGCTCAGGCAAAGGAGACTGACAAAATTTGCCCATTTCTAACTGATTAGATCATTGAAATACGAGCTGAAAAACAAAGAAGCAACAGAAAAAATCTTGTCACATAACCAATTCATGCTTCACAGTTGTGTAAGACATCTGGAACAGGGGAACCACAGATGACAAAAACCCTGGTGACAGCTGCCAAACAGCCTCAGATGAGGAATCACAGAGACTGGCCCTGAGCCATGTCCTCAGTGCATGCTGGATACCTGACCTGCAACATAACAACAAAACCAACAGCTCCTTAGTTAGGGACACATGTCAACAGGTGTCCAACACTGTGTTAAGGCAAAGCCTGCATTTCAGCCGTGATGTGTGGAGGTCACTTGTCCAGCTGCTGGGTTGAGTGTCCTGGACCTGTCATGCTGCACTGGGCTGTGCGGGTCTGTGGGACAGTGGCTGGTTCATGTGAGTGTGAAGTGTGTGACTGTGTCTTACCACAAAAATCTTAGAAGAGGAATTGCAATCCACTCACTGTACCCACTGTACTTAGGAAATTCATGTCTGATTGTGTGTCACTAAGCAATGTCTGCTCATGCAGATACATCACCAACATGCTCCGTGATAGGCTTCATAAAAGCATTACATACATGCTCCAGAAGAAAATATGTGATGTTATTTCTCCATGCGGTAGAAGAAAATATGTGTTTAAAAAGAAGCAGATTTTTTTTTTTAAAGGAAGTATTTTTCATTGATTGGAAGCAGATTTATTGTGGTACATACAAAAAATGTCTGAGAGCACTATAGGCAAAAGGTATGTGTGGGCCTCTCCTTTCTTGCACAAAAGAAAATAAATATAGTACAACTACAGCTGCATATGAAGCCACCTGAAAGTACCTTCTAAGTTTAACTGTGATGTGAATCATTCTATTGTGTCTTTAAGAGAACCATTGCATACATTGCAAGACAAGTCATTGTGGACAAACATTCCCTAAGTTTTTAACAAGCAGAGGACAGTAACCTTTGAGTATTTATTCTTTTTATAAGAAGAAATAGAATACGTGTTCTGTAACATATGGGGAGAATCATCACAAACTTGCTTGTATACCTATCCTATGAAAAACAAGGACCATCTTCAGGCTTGCTGTAATGGCTAATTTACAGTGTGCATTTCAGTGCTTTACACTACTGCCCACCAAATGGTGTGAGAGAGGAAAGACGATGAAGTCCAATTATGACTAAAAGCAGGAAGTTATATGTAAAAGTTCACTAGAATTGCACAATTGGCACATGAGAGAGGATAGCAGATGGTGAACAAAAACCCTCTTCACACAATATTTTGGGTTTGAATGTAATTGCTGGAAATGTAGCCAGTACAACTGTTTATCAAGAATGTGCAGTGACTGTAAGAGAAGTGTGGTAATTATGAATGTGCTTGTTTGTGATACTTAAAAGGAGAACCGTATCATTGACACTTTACCAAGAATCACTGCCACACAACCCTGTTCAGCATTAGGTCTTCTTTCATATAAGGAAGGGCAAGCATCTGGGAAATTTTTCTTGAACCCTACTTTCCATATAGAGAGAACAGAAGAAAACACTTATTTCACACTGTGGTGTTTGGCTTATAAGCAATTCTTGGTGTGACAGTAGTAACAAGCATAAATGTAGAGTCAATATTGTAAAGCAGGAAGAAGTGAATGCTGACATGTTTACAGCATACCAGACAGTATTTGAAGGGTTTGGGTGTGTTCCAGGAAAACAAACCATAAAAATGAACTCAAATGTTACACTAGTTGGAAAGTACTGGAGAAAGTAATGGTGACATTACAAAGCAAACTAGAAACACAGCTAAGTTCTACTGGAGAACTGTAAGTTAGAGAGTTGCAGAGACTGAAAGGCAATTTCTGATAGATCTAAAAGGACTCAGATAAAAACGTTTGCGTCCTTGCAAATCTAACTGTGCATACAAGATAATAACAGTCTTTGCATATTACTGGAGACAAAAAAAAATGGAGAATAGAAAATTATTTACACATTTATGCAGTAGTAATGGTTTCAATAATTCTATTGGCCAAAAAATCTTCAGCAGAAAAAAGAACCTGTAATGGTACACTTTTGACAATTTTTTAGAGAAATGTTGATTTTCTAATCGATTAGTGATTAGTGACATCATTCCAGCCTTTTGTCAATGTCAATACATGAGGAAGTACAGGGGGTGCTATGTAGCAACGCGAGTTTCAGGTTTTTGAATTTGTATTGTATTTGTTTTAAGTCTGTACTTGGTATATCCCTTTCACCCCCCC
>JANPWX010019719.1:745597-755912 GCA_024734555.1 Trochalopteron elliotii | reverse complement strand
CCCCATTCCTACCCCTGTGGTTCTTCCTGATGTGACCCCTCCCCCTTCCATTTCCCATTGGGTCGGTGTTTCCCCATTGGGAAAAAGGGGACACACCATGCCCACTCTCTCTCTCTCCTCACCCTCTCCCTGCTACCAGCATGATGAGAAGGGGCTCCGGCAAGGCCCCTTCCACATGGCTGCACTGAATAAACATCCTTATTAACCTAAGAGAGACCACAATTCCTTCTTCCAAGCCTGACCCACGCACAGCTGCTGAGCTGACGGACCCACACGAGGTGTTTCTGTGGTCTGGAGGGACTCACTGTTAGCTGGTAGCAGCTCCCACCATGAGAAAAACCACAACAGTGCTAATACTTCTTTTTCTGGTTACTAGATTTTGCAAAATCCACTAGGGATTTTGGCTTGCTCCTTTAACAAATTGGATTTAAATTTCATATTGAACCAAACTTTCATAAACCATGCCTTCACTAGTATTTTACAAGTAGGTTGCTTATTTCTCAGTACTTGTAATGCATATTCAACACAGGTAGCCTGACAACATAACCCTGCAAAAGAAAGGAAAATACAGTGTTGTGTTTGGCTCTGGTCATCCTCATCAGTATATCTATAAGAAAGAGATGAATGAACATATGAATTGGAAGTCACTTGCAGTCACTTTTAGCAACACTTTGATAAACAATGCTTTACCCCCAATATAGAGAAAACAAGTTATCACTGCAGAAATGCCAAATGAAAGCTGGATACAAGCCAGTGTTCAAAGGCAGCAGATGTCTTTTTCAGAGCATATTTGCATTATGAAAAAGACTTGAGCATAGAAGTCAGACCATAGAGAATGTTTGCATGAACAGTTGGAACACATTGTGGTATATTCTGTGTCACCTTGACTGATCTGTGATCTTTGTTTCCCCTTGATGTGTACCACTATGACAGAGAGCAAATATTGGCCAAGTGACACTTCAGCCACATTAAATACTGAAACATACAGAGACACACCACAACTTAAAATTGTTATTGGTCCTTGACAATATTATAAAACAGCTGTTTTAGTAAGGGTCTATGCAAGAAAAATGTAAATGAGCTACCTTAGTGGGTTATCTTCCAGTATACTTTCATAGAGACTTTGTCCAGTGAGGACATACCTCGATTTTTCAAATGTGGCATTTTACAGTGAATGAAAAGTGTAGAGGTAGCATATCAGGAACTGTTACGTAGCTCAAGAGAGAAATGAGTATGCAGGTGCACACCAACACACTATGCACTGTTCTGTCCCCACACTTCTTTCTCCTTAACACTAAAAATGTCCTAGTGTCCTGGTTTAGGGCAAATTTGGGAGGAAACCTCCAAATAGGGTACCTCTGGAGAGCAAATCTAAATGGCCTCTTCCCCCAGCCGGTCTGGGAAAGAACTTCCTCGGAGAAAAGTGAAAAAACTTATTCATTTAACTAAGAAAATGCCCACAAGCATAAAGAATGAATAATATGAAACAATAAAACCTCTCTCCACTCCGAAGAGAGATGGCAAAACCGAGGGAAGTCCTTGCCAGGAGTTAGCTCAGCTCTCTCAGTCTCTTATCGGTCCCAGTCCCTTCGGCGCTTGAAAATGCCGAGGTCCAGGCCCAGTGGGCCGCAGGTGACAGATCCTGGTCCTCCTCTGGATTTCTCAGTCCAGAACAGATTTAATCAGTCCCAAGAAAAAGGGAAAAAAACAGTCCAGGAAGCTTCTTTGCCTCGGCCAGCTAAACTAAAAGAAAAAAAAAAAGAAAAAAAAAAAAAAAAAAAAAAGGAAAAACCTCTCTCTGGCCACTGTCCGTGCATCCGATGAACACACAGTCCCAAGGAAGAAGAAGAAAAAATGCAGAGGAGTGAACACTCTTTTTCAAAACCAACTGCACGCTTCTTCTTTCCCTGCTTCACTCTCAGAACCAGTCTTAAAGGTACAGAACACAAATACAACACACAGAGAACAGACGATTGGGGGTACAAACATCATGGTCACCCTAGGACACCTAGGTTTCACCTTGAAGCTTTGTCATCACATCTTTTCTGTATTCTGTCATCATGTCATCAAACCATACTCATGGTCAGCCCACATCAAAGTTTGTAGCATAAATAACCACTCTAGTTGCTTCATTCATTTGCTTAATAAGTCCATGAATAGTTTGGCATTGTAGTGGTTTAGGGCAAATCTGGGAGGAAACCTCCTAAGGGGCACGCCCTCCCCTCCCCCCAGCCAGTTCGAAAAAAGAAACCTCCTCAGAGAGAAGTAGAAAGAACCCTGTTTATTAAACAGGAAAGCACTCCCTGGCACAATAAATTGAACAATACCCGATGATAAGAACTTCATGCTGCTCTGGAGAGATGACAGGTTTAGGAAAGATGTCCGTCCTGTAGGTGGTTGCTCTGTGTCAGTTCCTCTGGTGCTGGGAAGTGTTGCTGTGCAGATCTTGGTGGGTTCCAGATGCAGCCCCCACGGCGCTCCCCCAGGCCCTCAGTCCAGAGAGATTTTTAAGAGTTCCAAGGGAAGGTGAAAAAAGGAAAAAAAAAAACAGGAAGGAAAAAAAAGAAAAAAAACAACCAGGAGGAGAAGGAAAGAAAGAAAGCGAAGCTTCTCCCCCCTCCTGCTAGCTACACACTAGCTAACTAATTACTGAAAAAAAACCCAAAACTCTCCGTGTGTTGCTGAATTCGACTCTCAAGGCCAGACGGTGGAGGACAGTTTCCAAAACCAAACTGCGCGCCTCTCCCCTCCCCCAGCTTCCAGACCCAACAGACGATTGGGATACAAACATCATGTCACCCCAGGACAGGCATATAATGTTAAACAAAGCCATCACTAAATTCCTGCTCTCCATTTCAGAGGTGATCTCAGATCACAGGTTTGCCTCAGTGTATACAAAATTTTCAGTAAGTCTTCGTTGCTTTGCTTTGCTATCAAGTACAGTTTATTGCCATGTCAGGAAAATAATGCCTACCTCTCAGGTTCATGATGTCATCTTCCAAGACTGTTCAGCTTTATAACATCACTTTACACCATATCTCTCTGAGTTTACCATAAGGAAACAGTTTGGAAACATCTTTTTGGACCTGATATGCAAAAATGCAGAAGTTTCAGCAAGGCTGAAGGGACAAAATATCTACAATAATGGTTTTAATGATCTCACTAATGTATTTTTAGTAAGTCCGTAGAGCAAAAATGAAACTTGATTTACTTATCATCACAATTTCCTCTGTCAGTGTGGTTCTATTACAAAGAAAATGTCCAGTTTCCTAAAGGAAGCTAATTCGTTCTTTTTCACTTTCTAGTATACTGAATTACAGATCAGGATTGTACTCAAGTATTTGACAATCAAAGGAGGAAAACCGCAGGTTAGCAAGGGTAAAGTTTCAAAATTGTGTGTATTACATGGGAGCCTAATGACCTCCTAAATAATCCAGGTGCTATTAAAAAGCTGCACTATATCCTCCTATTATTTTTGTATACCAAAGCAGCCAGTATTGCTTTATGCAAGTTTCTGCTTGACCTCTTTTACTTTACCTAGGAGTCAAATGCATTTGGCCAAAGTTTCTGGAAGGATATACATATCTGATTTCTGGTATTTCTCATCTGCTTTTCATATGATAAATTAATTAAATTGCTGCTTACATTCTTTTTGTCCAGCAATAAAGCTAGTAGAGAAATAAAACACACTGCAACAATTTATTCTAAAGTAATTAGTTAAAAATTGCCTGTTGTCTTTTTAAAAATATTTATTAGTATCAGAGGGTTAATAGTGTCATACTGAAGAGAGACATAGAGTGATTTTGTCAATATTATCAAGGGCAAATGAAGTGCCATTGACTCCAATATGGTTTTGACACAATGCAACCTGACTAATAAAATAAAAAACTAATTTAAAAAATAATTTACCTCCTGTAGACCTCAAAATGGATTTTACTAATGAAAACTAGCAATTTTTTTCCTGATAGGTGAAGCAAATGAGACTGTGGAAGCAAGTATATGTTGACAAGGGCAAACAAAATGTCCAATGAGATGGTCTATCCAATTAGAAGCAATTTTGGACATTGTCCCTCAGTGTTTAAACACAAGGGTTTTCTACTGCAGCCCTAGCAAATAAACCCATAAACTGTTTATTTAGCAAGATGTTCATTAATATGTTTACTCACTAGAACTGTTCTCTAATGATCAGAAATGCTTAAAACCAAGAGAGAACACCCAAGAGAGAAAAGTGTTCTATATTATTTTCAGCTGGTGGTTAAGACAGACTAAGAATTCAGTGAACTCTGTAGAAGCATCCAGCACAGTTCCTCAACCTGAGTTTTCCTGCCAGTTAACAAGCCATAGCCAGAAACATTCACCTGCAGAGATGTGTTTTTACAATCACAGCCTCATTCACTTTGTTCATATTTTAGCTAGGTTTTATTTTACAAAAGGAATTTTAGGGAGCTGAACCAGACAGCATATCAGAAATACTTTAGAGGACAAAAGGGCAAGATCTACAGACTCCTAAGTATTAGCAGCTTATAGAGGTGACATCTGCATAAGAAGGAAACAAAGCTGACACACATAAGATAAAATACATGCTATATACTATATATGACATATGCCCACAAAAGTATTTTGGTTTAAATCCACAAATCATAGTAAGTGTTACAAAATTCCAAACAAATGGAACCAAAGTTTCAGGGTTTGGTTCTTTGAATTGCCTGCATACCTGAAGTTAAATATTTAAATCCCCATTAAAAGATTAGTGTTAAAATGGTTTCCACTGAGGAGGGCAAAGCCGCTTTGTAAGATGATTTTCACACTTGAGAATAAAGTAAAAGTAATCTTCCAGAGACTTAAAGTCCAACCTGTTAGTACACAGACTGAATGGGTAGTCTGCAAGATGGTAGGAAACTGCTAACAGGTTGCACTCAGTGGGTGGTGATCAGTGTTTTTTACTCAGGCTGGCAGTCTGTAACAACTGGTGTTCCCCCAGAGATGGCCCCCATGTCACTCAGCTTTTTCCCTGGATGATGAGATTGGAAGCACCATTACCAGACTGCGTGGTGAAACGGACACATCACAGGGAGAACCAGTCCTGCAGAGAAAGCTGGACAGGCTACCAGAGTGAACTATCAGCAACAGTCTGAAATTTAACAAAGACCAGTGAAAAGCCTGTGCCTGGGATGACATAACCAAAGAGCTTGGTATAAGCTAGGACTGTGTGGTTGGGGAGCAGCCTTGCTGGGGTGTCCTGGTAGACAATCTAAATAAACATAAATCAGCAGTGTGCTACTGCAGCAACAAAGACAGAAATGATCCTGATCTGTGTCCCTAGGGATATTATTAGCACAGATAGAAATGAGATCATCCCAATCATCTCAGTGCTTGTCAGACCACACTTGGAATGTTGTTTCCCGTTCTGGTCCCCACAATTCAAGAAAACCACGGACAGAAGAAAAGGGTGCAAAGGAAGGACACAAAAATGATCAAATATAAGAAAGAATTTTTTTACAGTGAGAACAGCCCTTTGCTTGAAAAAGATCCCCAGGGTCATGTCAGAGTCCCTGTCTCTTGAGATTTTCCAAAGGCAATTGGACAGGGTGCTGGATGGTTCAATAGGAGCCCTCTGTCCTATGAAAGGTTGGACTTCATGAACTTTTGAGTCAACCTCTTCACAATCAGATGTGGACATTTTTGTCCATGTGATTCCTTGTCAGGTAAGTAAAATAAAATATACAAATGTAGGGCATATAAGAAAAGAGGAAGGAGACATGGTTCTGTTGCCAGTGGCAAACAATGTCTAAAAATTGTGGGCAACAAAATCTTTTAAGGATTTCTTCATCATACAGTTCTACAGATCATTTGAATTAAGATGAAGTCTCACATTATGAGAAGCTTGTCTCAGCTGGGAAGCCATAACTTATGGCCAGAGTTGACAAAGAACAACTTTCTGAAGACTCCTTTGCTTTAACGTTTTAATGATTTTTTTTTCGTGGCTGCTTCTCAGCAGCTTCAAAAGAAACTTGAACAGACTGTCCTAAAGGAGGGCTTTGCATTGAAGCAGAAGGCAGGAAGGCAGGCAGAAAGGCAGGAAGGTCACACCATTACATGACCAAGGGCAACATTTTTTTATTTGCTCTCATTTTCGCATTACCTGACGATGCAGTAGCTCCTTATTGTCACATCTCCAAATTAGATTTCTGGTCTATCTACTATGTCAGCCACATAGAGGTCAAGTAGTTAGCTTTGGAGCTGAAAGTGTAGTCCACTCCTGTTTGCTAGAATGTCTAATTTTTCATTTTAGCATGTTTTCAACCTAAGCTAAACTCTCCTAGCTCTGACACTTCAGGTTTAGACTCATAGAGGATGCTTGTGACCACAGAGTGCTGTTTGCAAGACAATGAACAATTTCTAAAGGATTGAATCTGCTGCTTAGGACAGTATCATCTTACCTTTCAGTTACTGAAGATGAGAATTGCTTGATATAAATCACTGGCTAGATGTGGATCATATGGGAAAAAGTCAATCATGGGATATGTAACTGAAAGAATTGTAATTATATTAGATATGTAAAAGACAGATCTCATTGCTGATATAAGCTTTTTCTTTGCATGCAAATGTTTTGGTTTTGTGGACATCCTTTCATATTAAATTGGAAAGATGTGCTACTACTTCAATTTTTAAAATTATATTCCAGATTAGTTAAATAGCATGTTGTATTTTGTTATTTGCCATGAGAAATGCAGCCTTCAGAATTTCTGAGTCCTCTCTCAGAAACTAAAAAAAAGGGCTTTGAATGATTTCTAGATAGATTAGGAGGGGTGAATCCAAACCTGAATTCTGATCCTTGCAAAACAGTGTACCTGGTAAGTACATTGCATATCCTGTGGGATAGTGTGGAAACAAAGTCAGGTATTAGAACTCTTGAGAGATCTCTCAGTTCAGACTATCCTCTGAAAGTTCTAAATTTGTGTCAAATACACATTCCAAAAAAAAAAAAAAAAAAAAAAAAAAGGACTTTTAGTTTGCATTCTTTCTCTTGCCACCAGCTCCTCTTAAAAAAAAAAAAAGTGATTTGGTGATTTTAAAGTTCCTTCCTTCCTGCCTTCCTCCCTTCCTGCTTTCCTGCCTGCCTCCCACCCTCCTTTCCCTCTCCTTTCTTTTTGTTAGCCTCTTCCTTTCTCTCTCCAAAGGACTCACCAGCCTCCTGAAAAACCAGAGCTTTTGTCAATTGCTTTGCTGACAAAGACGTAGGTATATCTCAGCATCCATACGATCTTTTTCCCACTCCTACAACCTCCTTCTCCTCCACTGATTAACTACTGAAATCAGGGGCTGCAGTTTCATCCTTTCACCCGCCCCTCAGACACACAGGATCTTCCAGTGCTGAAGCTCCTCATGCCTGCTGTACTGAATATAGGTCTTAGTCTTTTGTCCTGTTTTTGGTTATCTGATGCCTGGCATTCTTCATTAATATACATATACATATACATATACATATACATATACATATACATATACATATACATATACATATACACTTTTCCTGGCTCTCTTTCAGTTTTGGAGTTCATAAATAGTAGGTTCATCAGCTGCATAGATTTTCCCTTTTTAGAAAAGGGGACATGAGGGAGAGAAGAAAAATATAAAATAAAGGGTGGCTGTACATACATGCATATAAATGCTTCATTAACTCTCTCCTAGAAATAAACTTGGTTCAGTGAATTTTGCCCTAGTAAATTACTTTCTGATCTATTTGTAATGCTTGCTAGAAGATACTTTCATCTTCTGTAAACACCAAGTCTGAATTCCAGGCCTTTGTTGATGCACACTTAGAAATGCTACAAACTCAAACACAATCCTTCACATGATTCCTTTTTTTAACCCCATGAACTCCATGTCTGAAATCAGGAGTATCAGGTTTTTTACTGAGATAAATATTCAGTGATACAGAACTTGTTTGTTAAGTGACTTCTTCTCACCTGACTAATATAATGTACCTTGTCTTCCTATATGTCCTCAATCAACAGATATTTATTCTTCAAATCTTAAAACACTCTTTGACTCAGAACCCCCAAGAGTAGGCATTTTTAAATTTCCTTCCTCCAAAGAAAGTATTTTGATTTTTTGTCTTTTCTTAAACCAAAGAATTCCATACTTTGCTATTGTTCTCAGTGCAACAGGAAGTGTAAGCTTATTCTGAAAATGGGGTAAATAATACTGCAGTGCAAAACTACTCAACAGATTCTGTTTAAGAGAATTAAGAGATTAAGTGACTGACATCCAGTTGAAACAATTTGTGAAAATGACAGGATAGGTGGCTGAAGATATAAATGTTTAAGTCAAAATAAATGACAAATATTTGCACAGTCTTTCCCCGTAAGATTTTTATTCTTTTCATAAAAATGTTATTCTGAGAATTTTCAATATCTCTTTATACACTGATTGGAAAAAAAAAGGTATTATTTTCTTATCAGTGATTTCACAGTTGGCTTGTGTGTGTCCCAGTCATAGTAGTCAGTTCTGGTTCTTTGTCAGAAGCACAAGCCAGTAGGCACTAATTCACTTTTCTCATGTCAGCTGTTCTCTTCTAACATGCGTGTAGTTTCTGTGATCTGAAAAATCTTCACTGATTACAAATCTCTGCCCTTAGAACTTCGGCTCTAAATGAGCAACAAAGCAGACTAGATATTTCCTGAGAATTTTAGCATTAAAGAATTGCAGATGAAATTAAGGTAGTCTCCATATTAAATAATATTCAGTATTGGAACTGTTCAGTTGTACTCAACTTTATAATGAAAATGCTTCTATGACTTTTAGAAGCAGTCTTTTAAAGTATTTGAGCCAGGAGATGATAATACATCAGACAAACAATAAAACAAACAAACCCAAACAAACAAACAAAAAACCCTCAGGAAGGTCAGCTCATAATTCACCCCATTGTAGACAGAAGTGCTGTTCTAGAGTCTATTCCTAGGGACCTTCTTCTTTCCCTTCCGAGGATGGGTGTAACATTGGCTTTCCTCCAGTCATCAGGCACCTCTCCTGTTTGCCATTATTTTTCCAGGATGGTGGACAATGGCTTAGTAACAACATCTGCCAGCTCCCTTAGCACGCTCAACATCATGGCCCATGGATATATGGGTGTTGAGTCTGCCTAGGCAATCTCTAACCCAACTGCATAAGCAAGGAGGAGTCTTCCTTTCTCCAGCCTTATTCTCTTAATTCTCTTAGTTGGGATTCATGATGGTCAGTCTCAACACTAAAGACAGAAGCAAAGAAGGCATTAAGTAAATCTGTCTTCTCTGTATCTTCTACCACCAGAACACCAACAGATTCAACAGCGGTCCCACATTTCCCCTACTCCTCCCTTTTCTGCTGATATACTTGTAGAAGCCCTGCATGTTTTCCTTGATATCCCTTGCCAGACTCAATTCCAAGTGAGCCTTGGCCTTTCCTGTCAAATATTTTGAGGATGTTCCTATAGTCCTCCCATGCAGCCTGTCCCTTTTTCCACATCCCATAAATTTCTTTCTTGTGTTTGAGATTTACTAGAATTCCCTTCTCACCCATGCAGGTCTCCTGGCCCTTTTGCCTGATTTCTTACTCATGGGAATGCACTGGTCTTCAGCTTGGAGGAAGTGATGCTTGAATATTACCCAGATCTTGTGGACATCTTTCTCTTCTAGATCCCTATCCCAGGGGATTCCTCTATGTAAGTCTTTGAAGAGGTTGAAGCTAGCTCTCCAGAAGTTTAGTGATCTAGTCCTGCTTCCTGCTTTTTTGTTTCCATGCAGGATCCTGAGTTCCACCATCTCATGGTTACTACAGAGAAGGCTGCCCCAAAACCTTCATATCCTCAACCAATCCCTCCTGGTTTGTTGGTACAAGGTCCACCAACACACCTTTCTTTGTTGGCTCTTCCACTGCTTGTGTCTGTATCATCAGAAGTCTGTGGGAACTTCCTTAACTTTGTATGCCAAGCCATGTCGTCCCTCCAACAAATATCAGGGAAGTTGAAGTTCCACAGGAGAAACAGGGCTGTGACTCTGAGGCTACTTCCAGCTGTTCACAGAAAGCCTAATAAACTTCCTCTTCCTTATTACAGATGGCCTGTAGTAAACACCAAACAGTCACCCATATTAATTTGCCCCTCAATTCTTACCCATGAGTTCTCAACTCTTTTGTCTGCCCCTGCAAAAAGTTCAATGAGTTCTAGTCCCTGCCTTCTCCTTCAGTTGTTTTTTTACCCTTTTGCCTGTCTGGGGTCTTTCTCTTTCTCTTTCTCTTTCTCTTTCTCTTTCTCTTTCTCTTTCTCTTTCTCTTT